>QNTS01002861.1:24148-39234 GCA_003317085.1 Hucho hucho | reverse complement strand
CTATATCAGTCCACTGCAGAGGTCTATATCAGTCCACTGCAGAGGTCTATATCAGTCCACTGCAGAGGTCTATATCAGTCCACTGCAGAGGTCTATATCAGTCCACTGCAGAGGTCTATATCAGTCCACTGCAGAGGTCTATATCAGTCCACTGCAGAGGTCTATATCAGTCCACTGCAGAGGTCTATATCAGTCCACTGCAGAGGTCTATATCAGTCCACTACAGAGGTCTATATCAGTCCACTACAGAGGTCTATATGATCGCTAATAATAGTAAAGGCCCAGTGCACTACTTTTCAAAAAAGTATATATTTTTGTATTAATATATTTTGTTTTTATTTAGATTTTTAGGGGGTGCTGCAGCACCCTCAGCACCCCTACTGACCACACCTCTGCCTCCTGGTCAGCTTTAGTCTGTCAAGCCAGACAAGATCTTATCCTTTCACGTCTATGGAAACAGTCAGTCTGGGAATGCACCAGGAGACATGGAACAGTTATTATGAAACACCAGCCTCTTGGGTTCATACTGCAGTATCCAACAGTCATTATGAAACACCAGCCTCTTGGGTTCATACTGCAGTATCCAACAGTTATTATGAAACACCAGCCTCTTGGGTTCCTACTGCAGTATCCAACAGTCATTATGAAACACCAGCCTCTTGGGTTCCTACTGCAGTATCCAACTGCCATTACGAAACACCAGCCTCTTGGGTTCATACTGCAGTATCCAACAGTCATTATGAAACACCAGCCTCTTGGGTTCATACTGCAGTATCCAACAGTCATTACGAAACACCAGCCTCTTGGGTTCATACTGCAGTATCCAACAGTCATTATGAAACACCAGCCTCTTGGGTTCATACTGCAGTATCCAACAGTCATTACGAAACACCAGCCTCTTGGCTTCACTCCACTTGACCACTACATTCTCAAACCTCAGTGACTAAAACTGGATGGACTTTTTGCCTTGACCCCTGCCTTGACCCCACTGATATTTGACAATGTCTGTTTCAAATCAGTTTTGAATGCACAATTGTTTCTCAATTGGAGACCCTAGAATCTAAACAAACTGTCCACGCTATCTAAACTATGAACAAAGAAAGATCTATCTTGTAACAAATGTGCAACTAAATTAGCTGTGTTAGAGCTGCAACCAGCTGCAAAACATTTCTCAAACATTTAAACAAACCACTGAAAGGGTTCTCAGTCCCTGGAGAACATACCGTAACTGAAGTTTTGAATAATTCTTCAGGATGGCAACTTAACATTTTCATCAACAATTCTCATCGTCTTGAATGCTGATGCATTTCTAGGCTCCTTAGTCAGCACAACTAAAGATGTAGAGAAATCAGGACAGATTCCAACATAATCTGTGTAATATATGGTTCTCATGTCTTTTCCTGTCATGTCTCTCTGTAAATTGCAGAAGGGGATTGGCGGGAGCAGCTCTGCCCCCTGGTGGTGAGGTTGAAGGAGTGTGTTGCGGAGGTGGTGGTGCGGGCCAGGAGGGCCATGACCTTCGTCCTGCTGCAGGAGGCGGCCTGCAGCATCCCCCAGGGACTGTTCCTCAAGCAGAGGAGGGATGTGGTCTTCAGTCAGGCGGTAGGTGGCCACCTGTGAAATGAAGACTCCACTTTGGAAACAGCCTATAGATATTTGTTGCAATTGATTTGTCATGTCAAGGCTCTTTAACCAATGCCAACATTTTTCAGCTGTTAGGAAGCTAGTTATGATGTACAGTATCAAACCATCATTCAACGGCATGTGTTTGTTTACGTCATTTACACAAGAGATTAGTTAGCATTTCTCTGACTATGTTTCTACTGAAACACTACTCCTAATCCTAGCATATGCAGTAATTGGAATTGATCCAACAAGTCTTTGAAACTGATCCGTCAGCAGCTCAGACTACTTGCAGGAAAATTGTTTGAATTACCTTGTGGCCTAGATAAACAGATCTTTTATCAGCTGATAATGCCTTAGACTGTCATAATGTTCCATACATAATCTCTGCACAGGGGGTCAACTCAGTCCACAGTTGGGCGGTAGGTTTTTGTGTGAATTAGGGCTGACCCCCATTAGTTGACTGGAATGACATGGACCTCTGCATTTATTTTTGGCCAAGGGTTTCTGTAATTACACAAAGACAAATATAATTGTGCCCGTCTCAGTGAACTAATCCATTCCGAAGGCCTAGACTAAAAGCCAATTTATGTTTGATCTGAAAATGTGGTCGGAGGCTCCATATGGAAGGTGTGAGGCACTTATGGAGCCTCCAGAGGCATGCAGAGGCCAAATTGAGCTCTGTACCACATCGCCATGCGCCTCTTAAATGTTGTAACATTGCAAAGGGATCTGTATAGCTCTGCATTGACAAGATTGGTTGATGGTAGTTGAGGCCGGTGCATCCTGTATAAACACACACTCACTTCCTTGACAACTTCCTTCACAACAGCTCTTCGCTGCTCCGTGAAGCGCAAGACGTATGAATGCCCTGACGTCTGTAGCGGCTGTATCACCGTAAATGCTGCATGGCCAATGCAGACATCAGATTGACCATGCAGCACCCAGATGCACAATGCACTTCTCTCTCCAGAATGAGCTCTCTTCCGCCAATTTGTGCACATTCATTTTTCACAACTTCATTGTGTGAATTGTTTACGGTTGGTTGTTGGTGTATATCATGTTTCATTACATATATCACCAGTAGTACATTTACCATCATTAATTTCTAATATACAATGTTTGTTTGGTTATGGTAATTTCTGTAAATGCATTCAAAATATAATTATTCCAGTCTTCCTGTTCTCATTGTTGGAGTAGTGGGCCGTGTTGCTTTTTGATTGAACCGTGTGTGTGTGTGTGCAGCTAGCTGCGTTGGCGTGTGGTTTCGTCATGAGGCTGTACGCGGGGATGGAGGATAAGGGCTTCCTCAGGCAGCTTCACCTAGTGGGCCTGGTGGCACAGTTCGAAAGCTTGCTCAGCACCTACAGTGAGTACTCTAGTAGGGTCAACTGTCTTACACACTGATCTAAGGTCTGTTTTTGCATTTCCACCCCTAACAGTGGAGTTTAGGATTGAGGGAAGGTAAGCTCATCCGAGATCTGTGTCTAAGGGTAACTTTTACCCAAAGGATTACCCAATGTGAAAGGTCCTTCAAGACTAACAAAGAGTACAGGAAATTGTATAACATGATTTTATACAGTAACGCACAATTAATAAAGATGGTACCATTTGATAATTTTTTGTGCATTTGTCAAAATATTTCAATGATCCACATCTATACCATGGTATAAATTAGACAATACCATGGTATTATTTAGGTGCATGGCAGTACCATCATACTTCAAAGCTAAAACCATGGTACATTTCCATGATTCAGATCTATACCATGGTATTAGTGAAAATACAATAGGATTACCATTTTTGTAAGGGATAGTTTGAAGGCATGTACTGCAGAAAGATTATCTGGTTACCATGGAGATGGCCTGATTCACTGACTAAAAGTCTCATCAAAGAGATCACATTTATTTTGTGAGAAAGCAAAATACTGTAGAACTTCTACGATCAAGACAGGATAACCAAATTGCTTCAGAAGATAACAAACCACGTTTCCTGTAGTTACTTTCTTCTGAACCTGTTTATATTACTTTCTAGTGCGTCAAGCTAGTTTTTGTAACCAGGGCAGATTTAAGCAACAACCACCTCCCTAAATGCTGTTTACATTGATATCCATACTGAATGAAGCAGTTATGGGACCTCATGGGCACCCTTAACTTTTCACTTAATTTAAGGGAGGAATTCACCTTAAAATGATTTGTGCAACTGACTTAACTTAAGGTTTTTTATGCAACCGGGCCCTATTGCCCGTTTTGTTGCCCAGTGCATTTCTCCTACAATGACCAGAACAAGTGAACAGGAAGTAACCTCTAATTGACTAATTGGTGTTGCTGTTACAGGTGAGGAGATTGGCATGCTGGAGGACATGGAGGTGGGCATCTCAGACCTGCACCGGGTGGTCTTCAAGATCACCCAGGCCAAGACAGACGACCCCTGTGACCTGCAACCTGTAGTCATCGGCAGGCGGTGAGACTCTATTACCCAGCATCCTTTAACCAGTGGTTTTGTCATTACAAGGGAAATTGCATACTGTATTATTATTTTTTTATCAGCTTGGGAACTTCATATATCATATCATACTGTAATGCAGAGTAATACATTATTATTGATCCCAACATGGCAAATAGTTTTATCAGATGTATCAGGTGTATAGCTTTTCCTAATCTCAGCTTGTTACCTGCATAAAAGACACCTGTCCACAGAATCAATCAATCAATCAGATTCCGAACTCCACCATGGCCAAGACCAAAGATCTCTCCAAGGATGTCAGGGACAAGATTGTAGACCTACACAAGGCTGGAATGGGCTACAAGACCATCGCCAAGCAGCTTGGTGAGAACGTGACAACAGTTGGTGCGATTATTCGCAAATGGAAGAAACACAAAAGAACTGTCAATCTCCCTCGGCCTGGGGCTCTATGCAAGATCTCACCTCGTGGAGTTGCAATGATCATGAGAACGGTGAGGAATCAGCCCAGAACTACACGGGAGGATCTTGTCAATGATCTCAAGGCAGCTGGGACCATAGTCACCAAGAAAACAATTGGTAACACACTACGCCGTGAAGGACTGAAATCCTGCAGCTCCCGCAAGATCCCCCTGCTCAAGAAAGCACATATACATGCCCGTCTGAAGTTTGCCAATGAACATCTGAATGATTCAGAGGACATCTGGGTGAAAGTATTGTGGTCAGATGAGACCAAAATGGAGCTCTTTGGCATCAACTCAACTCGCTGTGTTTGGAGGAGGAGGAATGCTGCCTATGAACCCAAGAACACCATCCCCACCGTCAAACATGGAGGTGGAAACATTATGCTTTGGGGGTGTTTTTCTGCTAAGGGGACAGGACAACTTTACCGCATCAAAGGGACGATAGACGGGGCCATGTACCGTCAAATCTTGGGTGAGAACCTCCTTCCCTCAGCCAGGGCATTGAAAATGGGTCGTGGATGGGTATTCCAGCATGACAATGACCAAAAACACACGGCCAAGGCAACAAAGGAGTGGCTCAAGAAGAAGCACATTAAGGTCCTTGAGTGGCCTAGCCAGTCTCCAGACCTTAATCCCATAGAAAATCTGTGGAGGGAGCTGAAGGTTCGAGTTGCCAAACGTCAGCCTCGAAACCTTAATGACTTGGAGAAGATCTGCAAAGAGGAGTGGGACAAAATACCTCCTGAGATGTGTGCAAACCTGGTGGCCAACTACAAGAAACGTCTGACCTCTGTGATTGTACTTTGCCACCAAGTACTAAGTCATGTTTTTCAGAGGGGTCAAATACTTATTTCCCTCATTAAAATGCAAATCAATTTATAACATTTTTCACATGCGTTTTTCTGGATTTTTTTGTTGTTATTCTGTCTCACTAAACCTATCATTAAAATTATAGACTGATCATTTCTTTGTCAGTGGGCAAATGTACAAAATCAGCAGGGGATCAAATACTTTTTTCCCTCACTGTAGATGGTAGTCTAGTTTTTCCTAAAAGCAGTAGACATACTGCAGAGAATTTGGGAGGTAACCAGGGTTGAAAAGTCCTTTAAAAACATTTATTTTCCATCTGACAATAATGAATAGGTTAGCTTCCACATGACTTACAGTGAGCCATTTCCAGTTATCCAGGCTAATCTACTTCAAGTCGATTGTAATAATAAAACACCTGTATTTGATTGGTTGTGACTCGTATCATTATTTGGACATATTCCACCTACGCCTGACTGTGTTTGTTTAAACAACGGATCCTGTATCTCAGTTACGGCAGTTGCAACACATTTCCCTCAATGCTGACATGTGCTGTTAACCAGTAAACCTGTCAGATGGGTAATAAATAGTCATGTAATACTATCAGACCAAGCTAATCAGTGCCATGTCAAAGTGAAAGTTGTGTGGACATCACACTATCCTGCTTACTGTAACTTCAGATACCACCAAGGCCTCTGTTCAGGCTTGAGCTCAGCTTTGAAGCATTAAAGGAATGGGTGAGAAGTGCTTCATAGTTGATATGTGATGCTTTGATGTTCACGCATATCAAATCTCTGTTTACGCTTTCTCTTTCACTCTTCGCTCCTCCCTCCCTGCCTCTCTCATTCCTTCCTTTGTTCCGTCCTTCCTTTCTTCCTAACTTCCTTCGTACCTCCAACTCTCTCACTCTTTCCCGTCCTCCCGTTCTCCCTTCCTCTCCCTCTCCTTCCCTCCTTCCCTCTCTCCCTCCCGCCTACCTCTCTCCAGCGACCATTATACTGTAGAAGTGCCATTACCACGGCTGGCCTTCCAGACATTACCCCATGAGATCAAAGAGGGCAAGGCGTTGCAGGTTTACCCGGTGCTCTTCAACGTGGGAATCAACGAACAGCAGACAATAGCAGACAGGTACCGGAACACTTTTCTCTTTTACGGGCGAATCATATCTTCCACTTTAGTTACAAATGTTCTTCTCCCATTGACATCAATTCATGATTAAGTGACATTTTGACTGAAATAGAAGTTCAGTCAACCAGCCTTTACCGATCCCTCAGTTTCTTCTGTTTCACACTATGGGAGAAAAAACATTGGTTTTGGATGAGATTGTGTTGTCTATAGAGTCATTTCCTATCATGCTCCCAAGGTTATTGTCAACCAGTGTAATGTTTTCATCTTTGGAGCATCGAATAGGATTGTTTCTATCCAGCCAGTATGCCAGGTTTGAGACAGGATATTGGGGCCATGATTGCATGTTAGGCTCACATTCAGAAGGAAACACTGTCAGTGGTAATTTTTTGCAACCATTTCAAGACTGCCAAACCTAAGTCACTTTTGGAATGCACACGATCAGTCTCACTGACCCGTAACTTGTACTTTCATTGTGGAGGGGTCTGTGGATCTGTCTCCATCCATTAGGACATTCCTCACACGTGATATCTCAGACTTGGGTGAATGATGCGCCATGCCATAGAGATCCGGCATTTACAAAATCACACTGATTGCCGTAACGGGGGGTGCTATAGTAATCAACTGACATTCTAAACTGAACAAGCATATCTCCTGTTCAGTCACAAAATGTGATTAATATATGCAGCCTCTCATGACCAACAAGTTTCTCATAAGGACCTATAAGCTCCGCCCATTGTTTTTTCTGCTAATTAGACTGTTTTCCCCCACCAAACTTTGAACAAGCATATCTCCCATAACGACGATCATTTCGGTGCTTAAAATGAAATGATGCAATAATTGTCACCAACTGACATAAGAAGGAGCGCTACATCATTTGTGGGGGACAAGATGTTTACTGTAGACTTGTTCTCTCTTTCTCCCTGTACAGATTAACTTGTCCTTTCAGGTTCTCTTTCTCCCTGTACGGATTAATTTGTCCTTTCAGGTTCTCTTTCTCCCTGTACGGATTAACTTGTCCTTTCAGGTTCTCTTTCTCCCTGTACGGATTAACTTGTCCTTTCAGGTTCTCTTTCTCCCTGTACGGATTAACTTGTCCTTTCATGTCCTCATTCTCCCTGTACAGATTCGGAGACATCTCTTTGCAAGAGAGGATAAACCAGAGGAACTTTGAGATTTTAGACAGTTATTACAAATCACTAAGCGATAAGGTGCCATCAGAATGTAAGTGCATCAACTGCCCCTTCAACATCAAAACATCAGAAGTATATAAATGGCATCAATCATCATGCAATAGTATCCATCTTGTTTTTTTATAGAACACATTTTGACTTCTTCCTACAGAAGAAAATTAGTTCTGTATATTGTAACGATCCATGGCCATTTGTATATAAGCAACTTACCCTGAGTGTACAAAACATGTATAACTTCTTCCTAATATTGAGTTCCACCCCCCTATTGCCCTCAGAACAGCTTCAATTTGTCAGGGCATGGACTCTACAAGGTGTCGAAAGAGTTCCTTAGGGATGCTGGCCCATGTTGACCCCAATGCTTCTCACAGTTGTGTCAAGTTGGCTGGATGTCCTTTGGGTGGTGGACCATTCTTGATTTACATGGGAAACTGTTGAAACCTTGCAGTTCTTGACACAAACCGGTGCGCCTGGCACCTAATTCCATACCCCGTTCTTTGCCACTTAAATCTTTATCATTCACCCTCTGAATGGCACGCATACACAATACATGTCTCAATTGTCTCAAGGCTTAGAAATCCATCTTTAAACTGTCTCCTCCCTTTTATCTACACTGATTGAAGTGGATTTAACAAGTGACGTCAATAAGGGATCATAGCTTTCACCTGGATTCACCTGGTCAGTCTTATGTCATGGAAAGAGCATCATGTTTTGTACACTCAGTGTAGTTTTATTACAGACATAAGGTACAATGTGTCTTTATTTTACAGTCCAACACACACACACCAGTATTTCCATTTCCCGTCTACCATCGATTCAGCTCCTGTAAAATACACCCATGTGGGTCAGATTTGCAGACAGATACACGACCACAGAGATCTAAGTTTATGATGTCGTTGTTGTTGTTGTTGTGCCACACGACTGCTCCTTTCATCCATCTGTCAGTAGTTTCCATAGATGTCCCCATTCTCGTTGTCAGTGTACCGTGTCTTTATCTTATCAATACCTGCATCCTTCCTGTCGCATGAACACACACACACACACACACACACACACACACACACACACACACACACACACACACACACACACACACACACACACACACACACACACACACACACACATCTCCTTCCTATTACACCTCTGTCGAGCAACCAAAGGAACCAGCCAGAGCCAACTCGCCTTTCGTTTCCTTTCACAGGTCTGCCGTGTTTCCAAACGCAGACGGACTTGAAAGATTTACTTGGAACCCTGGGCCAGAATGTAGTAACGAAGAAGAGAAAGAATGTGGAGATACTGTGGCTCGCTGGAACGGTGAGGATAGCATAAGATGTATAACAAGTGGATCCATTCTTATATGTCTGGCTTGACGTTATTCATGCGAACTTGTCAGCCTGCTAATGTCCCTACTTATGGAGGTTGATACATTGCTGCCCTGAGGAGAAGTGTTGAACTTGTGAGTGCAATGCTACAATGAATACTTCATAAACATATTCAACATCTGTCAGAAGACCATGCAAGGCTGGAAATAATCCTGATCGTTTAGGGGAAATCTCCAGAGAATGGGCATAGAGCAGCAATGGAAGCAACAAGTGACCGATTTATATCATAAACTGTATCCAGCCAAACCAATCCGGAACCCCACAAAAACACATGATTAGTAAAACAGTCTTACTATTGATAAAGGATTGGTTGAACACACACATTCCCTTCCAGCTAATGATTCCTCTGGTATCTGGCTTCAGACAGTCTTTGGAAAATGATAGTTGTTTACGATATTGAGGTGTTTTTTTTCTGCGTCTCCGTTGGTCCAGATCTGCCGACGGCTGAACGGGATCAGGTTCACCAGCTGTAAAAGTGCCAAAGACAGGACGTCGATGTCTGTAACCCTGGAGCAGTGTGCCCTGCTGAGAGACGAGCACCAGCTCAACAAGGATTACTTCATACGAGCCCTGGACTGCATGCGGAGGTGAGAGAGAGAAACTCAACTTTGGGGGAGAGGTTTTTAAAAGTTATTTCCTGATTCATAGTAGGGCTCCTCGCGTTCTCTCTCCTCGCGTTCTCTCCTTGCCTCATTCTCAAAAGAAAGGAATGGAGTGGGAAGTGAGCATTGAAGGGGGAAATCTGAGGACAGGAACCTCCAATCTGCTCCACCACTGCTTGCATCACTTCCCTCTAATGTTTTGAGGTGGTGGTGGTGAGTGAATGGGAGGAGGTCTACCTAAGGAATCAGAGATGGACTTTTGAGATTCCCCTTTATGTCTCTGGGCCCTGAAGTTGATTGGGTAACCTGGTCAGAAAAACTTCTGGTCCTAATTATAATAAGGTGCAGGAGTCTTTCCTGAATAAGTAACCGACCTCACTGAGGAAAAACTCCAGGTCCTATGTATGCCAATATTGACTCATTCAGTGTTCACCGGCACCACCCATTTCACCACCCCTAGTTGGTGTCAGAGGCCCCGCCCCCGCCCTGATAGCCTGCCTCATCCCATCTGACTTGGTCAAAGTTCACATCAGAGCCACATCGTAGCTTGGCATGGGCCCTGCTTGAATACTTTAGAAATGTGTCATTCCCTCCCTCTCTTCTCTCAAATAAATCACTGATCTGATGTGACTGGGTGGGTGAAAGCTACAGTGCTGTATCTAAAGGAACCCATGTTGTCACCTATCCAATGTTGTAAGATCAGTGATGACCTAATATAGCATTTCTACAGCATTTGAACGGGGCCTATAGTGCATCATGATATCACCCAGTCACATTCCCATAATCGCCCTCTCTACTGTCTGCCCTCATGATGTCAGAAGCCCTAAACCATGTGACCTGAGGTTACCCAGAGATGAGAGCGTACAATTCTGTCAACAGAGAAGTTTGGCAGAAGAACATATGATCACCACAACTATCTTTTAAAATGTATTTATTTAATTATACCCCTTTTTCTCCCCCATTTTGTGGTATCCAATTGGTAGTTGCAACTCCCTTATGGACTCAGGAGAGGCGAAGGTCGAGAGTCCTCCGAAACACAACCCAGCCAAGCTACACTGCTTCTTGACACAATGCCCGTTTAACCCGGAAGCCAGCCACACCAATGTGTCGGAGTAAACACCGTACACCTGGTGACCGTGTCGGCGTGCACTGCGTCCAGCCTGCCACAGGAGTCGCTAGTGCGCGATGGGACAAGATCATCCCTGCCAGCCAAACCCTCCCCTAACCCGGACGACGCTGGCCCAATTGTGCGCCGACCCATGGGTCTCCCGGTCGCGGCCGGCTGCGACAGAACCTGGACTCGAACCAGGCTCTCCAGGACCACTGCACCACTCGGGCTATCTTAAGTCAATTGTATTTGGCTAGTGAAGACATCAAAACTATGAAATAACACATATGGAATCATGTAGTAACCTTGATGACAGCTTTGCACACTCTTGGCATTCTCTCAACCAGCTTCACCTGGAATGTTTTTCCAACAGTCTTGAAGGAGAGTTGGACCGCAGAGTGAAGGAAAAGCAGCCAACAAATGCTCAGCAAATGTGGGAAATCCTTCAAGACTGTTGGAAAGACATTCAAGGTGAAGCTGGTTGAGAGAATGCCAAGAGTGTGCAAAGCTCAAGGCAAAGGGTAGCTACTTTGAAGAATCTCAAATATAAAATATATTTAGATTTGTTTAACACTTTTTTGGTTACTACATGATTCCATATGTGTTATTTCATAGCTTTGATGTCTTCACTATTATCACTATTCAAATAGTAAAAATAAATAAAAACCCTTGAATGAGTAGGTGTGTCCAAACTTTTGACCGGTACTATATCTTAACAGTCAATTGTATTTGACTAGTTAGCTGTTTTGTCATAAATAGATGAAAGAAAACAATCGGTATGTGGTAAAGACAAAGTGGTTGCTTCTACTATACACAAAACACATCCCTAAAGAACTTCATAGACATGTTTGATTCAGGCAAGCTATTCTTTCCCGGATTTGATGGGCAACTTGACGAGAGTTTCAGGGTGCTTGATTATCTAAGGAATCTTTGTTTAATCTGTGCACCAATTGTAACATTTCAGCACTTTGCCCTCGAATGGATTCAATGAAATTCAACCTCAAACAAAGAGTGATTATCAGAGCTTGAGAATGGATATGCTTTCCAATGTGTTCCAGTGTCAAGTTGGTTCAGACAGAGTGACACTGGAAGATTGCATAGACGGGTCAAGCCCACAGCTAAGTTGGACCGGTAACTATCAATACGTTTCAGTACTGAGCAGCTGTAAATATCAAATTTGATTTGTCACATGCACCGAATATAACAGGTGTATACTTTACCGTGAAATGCTTACTTACAAGCCCTTTAGCAACAACGCAGTTCAAGAAATAGAGTTAATTAAGTATGATGGATTTTTCTTTCAACATAGTTTTGTCAGAATAGCCTGTATACTGTGCAATCACCACATAATGTAAACGGTCAGTTGAATGTGGCTAGTTAGTGATTTTCCCATGAGTAAAAAAGTGTGGATCAAATATCTGGGAAAGCCAAATGCCAGTCTTTTGCCTGAAGAAATGCTATCACACCCACTGTCTGTAACTGCATACACTGTGTGTTCACACGTGAAATGGGAAAGGGGGATACCTAGTCAGTTGTCCAACTGAATGTATTCAACTTAAACGTGTCTTCCGAAATTTAACCCAATCCCTCTGAATCAGAGAGGTGCGGGGGGCTGTCTTAATCAACATCCACGTCTTCGGCGCCCAGGGAATAGTGGGTTAACTGCCTTGCTCAGGGGCAGAACGACAAAATGTAACGAGCAAAAAGGATACAGCTCAGATGATCACTAAAGCAGAGTCTGAGAGAACTAAGTCATTTCTAAAACACTGTTAGATAAAACTGGTTTATGTTTGGAGAAAAAGGTGTGCTTTGATACTATTGAGGGTCGTTATGAGGCTTGTAGAACTGGTTATGGTTAGACAGTGTTGTGGCTTTGGATCGGTCCAAGAATAAACTGGCTCTACAACAACCCTATGGCTATAAAATGTCATCATTAGAGACTATGTGCCTACAATTATCGAAAACGTCAGTGTTACTAAACTCAGCAAAAAAAGAGGCGTCCCTTTTTCAGGACCCTGTCTTTCAAAGATAATTTGTAAAAATCCAAATAACTTCACAGATCTTCATTGTAAAGGGTTTAAACACTGTTTCCCATGCTTGGTCAATGAACCATTAACAATTAATGAACATGCACCTGTGGAACGGTCATTAAGACACTAACAGCTTACAGACGGTAGGCAATTAAGGTCACAGTTATGACAACTTAGGACACTAAAGAGGCCTTTCTACTGACTCTGAAAAACACCACATGAAAGAAACCCAGGGTCCCTGCTCATCTGCGTGCAAGGAGGCATGAGGACTGCAGATGTGGCCAGGGCAATAAATTGCAATGTCCGTACTGTGAGACGCCTAAGACAGCGCTACAGGGAGACAGGACGGACAGCTGATAGTCCTCGCAGTGGCAGACCACGTGTAACAACACATGCACAGGATCTGTACATCCGAACATCACACCTGCGGAACAGGTACAGGATGGCAACAACAACTGCCTGAGTTACACTAGGAACGCACAATCCCTCCATCAGTGCTCAGACTGTCCGCAATAGGCTGAGAGAGGCTGGACTGAGGGCTTGTAGGCCTGTTGTAAGGCAGGTCCTCATCATACTTCACTGGCAACAACGTCGCCTACGGGCACAAACCCACTGTCGCTGGACCAGACAGGACTGGCAAAAAGTGCTCTTCACTGACGAGTCGCGGTTTTGTCTCACCAGAGGGGATGGTCGAATTTGCGTTTATCGTTGAAGGAATGAGCGTTACACCGAGGCCTGTACTCTGGAGCGGGATCGATTTGGAGGTGGAGGTTCCGTCATGGTCTGGGGCGGTGTGTCACAGCGTCATCGGACTGAGCTTGTTGTCATTGCAGGCAATCTCAACGCTGTGCGTTACAGGGAAGACATCCTCTTCCCTCATGTGGTACCTTTCCTGCAGGCTCATCCTGACATGACCCTCCAGCATGACAATGCCACCAGCCATACCGCTTGTTCTGTGCGTGATTTCCTGCAAGACATGCCATGGCCAGTGAAGAGCCCGGATCTCAATCCTATTAAGCACGTCTGGGACCTATTGGATTGGAGGGTGAGGGCTAGGGCCATTCCCCCCAGAAATGTCTGGGAACTTGCAGGTGCCTTGGTGGAAGAGTGGGGTAACATCTCACAGCAAGAACTGGCAAATCTGGTGCAGTCCATGAGGAGGAGATGCACTGCAGTACTTAATGCAGCTGGTGGCCACACCAGATACTGACTGTTACTTTTGATTTTGACCCCCCCTTTGTTCAGGGACACATTACTCCATTTCTGTTAGGCACATGTCTGTGGAACTTGTTCAGTTTATGTCTCAGTTGTTGAATCTTGTTAAGTTTGTTGAAAATAAACGCAGTTAACAGTGAGAGGAAGTTTTTTTTTTGTTGATGAGTTTATAAACAGGCATTGTCCAATTCCGTTATAATCCACCTTTTACGTAGGATGCAAACTGCAGCAGTGACTCTTGAAACCTCAATAAGTTGCGACAACCAGTGTTTACTAGTAGCTAGTTAACTAGTAGCAATCCCGAGTTGACATGCTCCTCTGTATTGGAGAAATTATCTTTACCCATCCGTCCGTGCCTGCGTCTGTGTACTGGCCTTTTAACTATCCCTAAGCCTTGGACCAAGAGGCAGCCTTTAGGTTCTATGCTCCCAGGCTCTAGAATAGCCTGCCAGAAAACCTGAGGGGGGACAAAACTGTGGACATATTCAAGAGATTTTAAAACACACCTGTTTAATTCTGCTTTTCCTTAGGGTGCTTTTTAGTCTTTCAGTTTTATTGTTATTCTCTAGTGTTTTATACTCTTTATGTTTGTGTAGTAAATATTTCCCTTTTTATTTTCATTGTTTTTTATTTATGTTTTATCCTGTGAAGCGCATTGCATTCATGTCTGAAATGTGCTATATAAATAACGCTTGATTTGATTTGATTTGCTGGTGGTTTGTGGCCCCTAGGGGCCTCTATTTAACTAACCCACTTGTTCTTTCTGAATATTCTGCACTTTTCTATGACTGAGAGTGTACTGCCTAACAGTCTCTGTAACTGACCCCTATAACTTTTGCCACATCACGCATTTTTATTTTTTATTTCCCCTTTATTTAACCAGGTAGGCTAGTTGAGAAGTTCTCATTTACAGCTGCGACCTGGCCAAGATAAAGCAAAGCAGTACAACACAAACAACAACACAGAGTTACACATGGAATAAACAAACATACAGTCAATAATACAGTAGAAAAAGTATATATACAGTGTGTGCAAATGAGGTGGGATAACGGCGGTAAGGCAATTAATTGGCCA
>QNTS01002861.1:11575-21671 GCA_003317085.1 Hucho hucho | reverse complement strand
ATACAGTGAGGGAAAAAAGTATTTGATCCCCTGCTGATTTTGTACGTTTGCCCACTGACAAAGAAATGATCAGTCTATAATTTTAATGGTAGGTTTATTTGAACAGTGAGAGACAGAATAACAACAAAAAAATCCAGAAAAACGCATGTGAAAAATGTTATAAATTGATTTGCATTTTAATGAGGGAAATAAGTATTTGACCCCTCTGCAAAACATGACTTAGTACTTGGTGGCAAAACCCTTGTTGGCAATCACAGAGGTCAGACGTTTCTTGTAGTTGGCCACCAGGTTTGCACACATCTCAGGAGGGATTTTGTCCCACTCCTCTTTGCAGATCTTCTCCAAGTCATTAAGGTTTCGAGGCTGACGTTTGGCAACTCGAACCTTCAGCTCCCTCCACAGATTTTCTATGGGATTAAGGTCTGGAGACTGGCTAGGCCACTCCAGGACCTTAATGTGCTTCTTCTTGAGCCACTCCTTTGTTGCCTTGGCCGTGTGTTTTGGGTCATTGTCATGCTGGAATACCCATCCACGACCCATTTTCAATGCCCTGGCTGAGGGAAGGAGGTTCTCACCCAAGATTTGACGGTACATGGCCCCGTCCATCGTCCCTTTGATGCGGTGAAGTTGTCCTGTCCCCTTAGCAGAAAAACACCCCCAAAGCATAATGTTTCCACCTCCATGTTTGACGGTGGGGATGGTGTTCTTGGGGTCATAGGCAGCATTCCTCCTCCTCCAAACACGGCGAGTTGAGTTGATGCCAAAGAGCTCCATTTTGGTCTCATCTGACCACAACACTTTCACCCAGTTGTCCTCTGAATCATTCAGATGTTCATTGGCAAAGTTCAGACGGGCATGTATATGTGCTTTCTTGAGCAGGGGGACCTTGCGGGCGCTGCAGGATTTCAGTCCTTCACGGCGTAGTGTGTTACCAATTGTTTTCTTGGTGACTATGGTCCCAGCTGCCTTGAGATCATTGACAAGATCCTCCCGTGTAGTTCTGGGCTGATTCCTCACCATTCTCATGATCATTGCAACTCCACGAGGTGAGATCTTGCATGGAGCCCCAGGCCGAGGGAGATTGACAGTTCTTTTGTGTTTCTTCCATTTGCGAATAATCGCACCAACTGTTGTCACCTTCTCACCAAGCTGCTTGGCAATGGTCTTGTAGCCCATTCCAGCCTTGTGTAGGTCTACAATCTTGTCCCTGACATCCTTGGAGAGCTCTTTGGTCTTGGCCATGGTGGAGAGTTTGGAATCTGATTGATTGATTGCTTCTGTGGACAGGTGTCTTTTATACAGGTAACAAACTGCGATTAGGAGCACTCCCTTTAAGAGTGTGCTCCTAATCTCAACTCGTTACCTGTATAAAAGACACCTGGGAGCCAGAAATCTTTCTGATTGAGAGGGGGTCAAATACTTATTTTCCTCATTAAAATGCAAATCAATATATAACATTTTTCACATGCGTTTTTATGGATTTTTTTGTTGTTATTCTGTCTCTCACTGTTCAAATAAACCTACCATTAAAATTATAGACTGATAATTTCTTTGTCAGTGGGCAAACATACAAAATCAGCAGGGGATCAAATACTTTTTTCCCTCACTGTATATATATTGTGGTGGTATTATCGTTCGTAAGGAAAGAATACTCTCCCATCTTTGCTATATAACTTTTTGGAGGAGGACATTTGACTATCTTACATGAGAGCTGAATTAATTGCATGTTGTGTGGCAACCAACCCTTTGAATTGACGACAGGCTTCTAGATTGACATTTTAATAGAGACCATGTAAACCGTTTACAAAGAAAGTTTAAAGAACCTGGATCTTGAAAGAAAGATATGGGTGGGTAAAACATGTTGAATCTAGTCTCAAAACCAATCAACATGTTTAAAAAATATATATATTTAACCTTTATTTAACTTGGCAAGTCAGTTAAGAACAAATTCCTATTTACAGTGACGGCCTACCCTGGCCAAACCCGGGCAACGCTGGGCCAATTGTGCCCCGCCATATGGGACTCCCAATCAAGGTCAGATGTGGTCTAACATGGTATACAGCAGAGAAGTTAGGAACTTTGTTAACTTGCCAAGTTTGTTCTCAACTTTGCTTTACTACTTTCTCTCACTTTGTAGTGACTCATGTATAGACGGGTTGGCTGACAAAGTCCCGAAAAGGATGATGTGGCCGGAAGGTGCATGTTGTTATGATTCTGATAGCTAGCGTCAATGACAAAAAGCTGCCATGTGGCTAATTGTTATTGACACCGTGTCTTGTTTTGAGGTGTTTTGACTGATGTCGTGTCTATGCTAATATGGCTAAAATTCGCTAGCTAGCTAACCTACAACTGTAACAATGTATTTGAGAGACTAAATATAGTTGACATGGTGTCAACAGTCTGAGGCAACCCTGTCTGTTTTTCCCCATAGTGGCGCATCCGTCGGTAACTACCCAGTAAAAATCTCACTTTTAAAAGTGAATCGTCTGTTATCTCATACCCAAATAATGTTGTTGACTCATCCTATACTTGTATTTGTGGCGAAAGCATAAATAGGAGGAGGAAACACTTCAAAAACTCCACCTCAAACTTCTCAAACAGACAATTTACAAAATGCTTGCTATTTCTTCATGAGGAGGATGGGCAGGCCAATCAGTGGTACAGAGGAGGATGAGCTGGCCAATCAGTGGTATAGAGGAGGATGAGCTGGCCAATCAGTGGTATAGAGGAGGATGAGCTGGGCAATTAGCCATCTACGTCCATGAATATTTTTAATGACCAGTATGCGCCCAAACCATTCTGTTGTTGGGGTACACCCACACCATTCCAACACAGAAAAGCTGCTTTTTAACATGGCCATTTTTTAGAAATACAATGAGAGAGTACAAAACATTAGGAACACCTTCCTAATATTGAGTTGCACCCCCTTTTGCCCTCAGAACAGTCTCAATTCATCAGGGCATGAACTCTACAAGGTGTCAGAAGTGTTCCATGGGGATGCTGGCTCATGTTGACTCCAATGCTTCCCACAGTTGTGTCAAGTTGGTTTGATGTCCTTTGGGTGGTGGACCATTCATGATACACATAGGAAACCCAGCAGCATTGTATTCGAAGGAATCTTTGTTTCATCTGTGCACCAACTGTAGAATTTCAGCACTTTGCCCTCGAATGGATTCAATGAAATTCAACCTCAAACAAAGGGCAATTATCGGAGCTTGAGAATGGATATGCTTTCCAATGTGTTCCAGTGTCAAGATGGTTCAGACAGAGTGACTGTGGCCTTGACCCGTTTATGCAAAGTTGGACCGGAAACGATCAATCTTCAGTAAATACATTTTAATACTGAGCAGCTGTAAGTATGATGGATTTTTCTTTCAACATAGTTTTGTCAGAATAGCCTGTATACTGTGCAATCACCACATAATGTAAACGGTCAGTTGAATGTGGCTAGTTGTTGATTTTCCCATGAGTAAAAAAGTGTGGATCAAATTTCTGGGGAAGTCAAATGCAGAAATGCTATCAAGCAATCAAATATATTTATAAAGCCCTTCTTACATCAGCTGATGTCACAGAGTGCTGTTCAGAAACCCAGCCTAAAAACCCAAACAGCAAGCAATGCAGGTGTAAAAGCACGGTGGTTAGGAAAAACTCCCTAGAAAGGCCAGAACCTAGTCCTCTTCTGGCTGTGCCGGTTGCAGATTATAACAGAACATGGCCAAGATTTAAAAATGTTCATAGATGACCAGCAGGGTCAAATAATAATAATCACAGTGGTTGTCGAGGGTGCAACAGGTCAGCACCTCAGGAGTAAATGTCAGTTGGCTTTTCATAGCCGATCATTCAGAGTATCTCTACCGCTCCTGCTGTCTGGGACAGGTAGCATTTCTGGTGAACAGGTCAGGGTTCCATAGCCGCAGGCAGAACAGTTGAAACTGGAGCAGCAGCACTGCCAGGTGACAGCAAGGAGTCGTCAGGCCAGGTAGTCCTGAGGAATGGTCCTAAGGCTCAGGTTCTCAGAGAGAGAGAGAGAGAGAGAGAGAGAGAGAGAGAGAGAGAGAGAGAACATACTTAAATTCACACAGGACACCGGATAAGAGAGGAGAAATACTCCAGATATAACACACCCACTGTGTGTAACAACATACACTGTGTGTTCACGCGTGAAATGTAACAAGAACAAAAAAGATACAGCTCAGATGATACCCCGTTCAAAGGCACTTAAATCTTTTGTCCTACCCATTCACCCTCTGAATGGCACACATGCACAATCCATGTCTTAATTGTCTCAAGGCTTAAAAATCCGTATTTAACCTGTCTCCTCCCCTTCATCTACACTGATTTAACAAGTGACATCAATAAGGGATCATAGCTTTCACCTCAGTTCAACTGGTCAGTCTATGTCATGGAAAAAGCAGGTGTTCCTAATGTTTTGTACACTCAGTGAAGGTCATGGTTCATAGAAATCTGGAAACACTGGACAGTTACTTTAACATAAAGTGATAAATAACACATTGTCCAAGTGTTTGATTTTGGTCCCGAGGGTTTTGGCACACAGCCAGTCTTTGAGTCTTTTCATGTTGGGCGGCAGGTAGCCTAGGGGTTAGAGTGTTGGGCCAGTAACCAAAAAGTTGCTAGATTGAATCCCCGAGCTGACAAGGTAAAAATCTGTCGTTCTGCCCCTGATCAAGGCAGTTAAACCACTGTTCCTAGGCCGTTATTGTAAATAATAATTTGTTCTTAACTGACCTGTATGTAGTTAAATAGAAATAAAATGTTCATGAAGCTTGCTTGACTATATCTCTGTCAATACATTTACTGCCACTGTTCCCTTATCTTATCCAACATGTATGTCTTGTTTAAATATTGACATAGAATGTACTCTTGGCTTCAGACTAACTGCACAACGGTCTGGTTTCGCTGTGGCTTATTCTGGATACAGTGAGGGAAAAAAGTATTTGATCCCCTGCTGATTTTGTACGTTTGCCCACTGACAAAGAAATTATCAGTCTATAATTTTAATGGTAGGTTTATTTGAACAGTGAGAGACAGAATAACGCATGTGAAAAATTTTATGAATTGATTTGAATTTTAATGAGGGAAATAAGTATTTGACCCCTCTGCAAAACATGACTTAGTACTTGGCGGCAAACTCCTTGTTGGCAATCACAGAGGTCAGACGTTTCTTGGAGTTGGCCACCAGGTTTGCACACATCTCAGGAGGTATTTTGTCCCACTCCTCTTTGCAGATCTTCTCCAAGTCATTAAGGTTTCGAGGCTGACGTTTGGCAACTCGAACCTTCAGCTCCCTCCACAGATTTTCTATGGGATTAAGGTCTGGAGACTAGCTAGGCCACTCCAGGACCTTAATGTGCTTCTTCTTGAGCCACTCCTTTGTTGCCTTGGCCATGTGTTTTGGGTCATTGTCATGCTGGAATACCCATCCACGACCCATTTGCAATGCCCTGGCTGAGGGAAGGAGGTTCTCACCCAAGATTTGACGGTACATGGCCCCGTCCATCGTCCCTTTGATGCGGTGAAGTTGTCCTGTCCCCTTAGCAGAAAAACACCCCCAAAGCATAATGTTTCCACCTCCATGTTTGACGGTGGGGATGGTGTTCTTGGGGTCAAAGGCAGCATTCCTCCTCCTCCAACCACGGCGAGTTGAGTTGATGCCAAAGATCTCCATTTTGGTCTCATCTGACCACAACANCAGCCATACCGCTTGTTCTGTGCGTGATTTCCTGCAAGACATGCCATGGCCAGTGAAGAGCCCGGATCTCAATCCTATTAAGCACGTCTGGGACCTATTGGATTGGAGGGTGAGGGCTAGGGCCATTCCCCCCAGAAATGTCTGGGAACTTGCAGGTGCCTTGGTGGAAGAGTGGGGTAACATCTCACAGCAAGAACTGGCAAATCTGGTGCAGTCCATGAGGAGGAGATGCACTGCAGTACTTAATGCAGCTGGTGGCCACACCAGATACTGACTGTTACTTTTGATTTTGACCCCCCCTTTGTTCAGGGACACATTACTCCATTTCTGTTAGGCACATGTCTGTGGAACTTGTTCAGTTTATGTCTCAGTTGTTGAATCTTGTTAAGTTTGTTGAAAATAAACGCAGTTAACAGTGAGAGGAAGTTTTTTTTTTGTTGATGAGTTTATAAACAGGCATTGTCCAATTCCGTTATAATCCACCTTTTACGTAGGATGCAAACTGCAGCAGTGACTCTTGAAACCTCAATAAGTTGCGACAACCAGTGTTTACTAGTAGCTAGTTAACTAGTAGCAATCCCGAGTTGACATGCTCCTCTGTATTGGAGAAATTATCTTTACCCATCCGTCCGTGCCTGCGTCTGTGTACTGGCCTTTTAACTATCCCTAAGCCTTGGACCAAGAGGCAGCCTTTAGGTTCTATGCTCCCAGGCTCTAGAATAGCCTGCCAGAAAACCTGAGGGGGGACAAAACTGTGGACATATTCAAGAGATTTTAAAACACACCTGTTTAATTCTGCTTTTCCTTAGGGTGCTTTTTAGTCTTTCAGTTTTATTGTTATTCTCTAGTGTTTTATACTCTTTATGTTTGTGTAGTAAATATTTCCCTTTTTATTTTCATTGTTTTTTATTTATGTTTTATCCTGTGAAGCGCATTGCATTCATGTCTGAAATGTGCTATATAAATAACGCTTGATTTGATTTGATTTGCTGGTGGTTTGTGGCCCCTAGGGGCCTCTATTTAACTAACCCACTTGTTCTTTCTGAATATTCTGCACTTTTCTATGACTGAGAGTGTACTGCCTAACAGTCTCTGTAACTGACCCCTATAACTTTTGCCACATCACGCATTTTTATTTTTTATTTCCCCTTTATTTAACCAGGTAGGCTAGTTGAGAAGTTCTCATTTACAGCTGCGACCTGGCCAAGATAAAGCAAAGCAGTACAACACAAACAACAACACAGAGTTACACATGGAATAAACAAACATACAGTCAATAATACAGTAGAAAAAGTATATATACAGTGTGTGCAAATGAGGTGGGATAACGGCGGTAAGGCAATTAATTGGCCACAGTGGCGAAATAATTACAATATAGCAATTAAACACGAGTGATAGATGTGCAGAAGATGAGTGTACAAGTAGAGATACTGGGGTGAAAAGGAGCAAAAATAAATAAAATAGATAACAGTATGGGGATGAGGTAGTTGGATGGGCTATTTACAGAGTGAGGGAGATATGAGTCTCCAGCTTCAGTAATTTTTGCAGTTCATTCCAGTCATTAGCAGCAGAGAACTGGAAGGAAAGGCGGCAGAAGGAGGAATTGGCTTTGTGAAATATTCTTGCTGGAGCGCGTGCTACGGGTGGGTGCTGCTATGGTGACCAGCAAAGACTTATAGATGACCTGGAGCCAGTGGGTTTGGCGACAAATATGAAGCCAGGGCCAGCCAACGAGAGCATACAAGGTTCAGTATAAGTGGTAAATTAATTAAATCCATAGACTGCTTCCGGATGGAACATTTTTGTTGACATAAGAAGGATGGCTCTGTGGAAGCTCCATTAGTTATGAATGGCCTCGTTTCATCTTGGTATGATTATAGTAATTGATGTACTGATTTACTTTGGCACCATAACTAAACAAGCTAGTTCTGCACACCTTTATTTAACTTGGCAAATCAGTTAAGAACAAATTCCTATTTACAATGACGGCCTACCCTGGCCAAACCCGGATAATGCTGGGCCAATTGTGCCCCGCCATATGGGACTCCCAATCACGGTCAGATGTGGTCTAACATGGTATATAGCAGAGAAGTTAGGAACTTTGTTAACTTGCCAAGTTTGTTCTCAACTTTGCTTTACTACTTTCTCTCACTTTGTAGTGACTCATGTATAGACGGGTTGGCTGACAAAGTCCCGAAAAGGATGATGTGGCCGGAAGGTGCATGTTGTTATGATTCTGGTAGCTAGCGTCAATGACAAAAAGCTGCCATGTGGCTAATTGTTATTGACACCATGTCTTGTTTTGAGGTGTTTTGACTGATGTCGTGTCTATGCTAATATGGCTAAAATTCGCTAGCTAGCTAACCTAGAACTGTAACAATGTATTTGAGAGACTAAATATAGTTGACATGGTGTCAACAGTCTGAGGCAACCCTGTCTGTTTTTCCCCATAGTGGCGCATCTGTCGGTAACTACCCAGTAAAAATCTCACTTTTAAAAGTGAATCGTCTGTTATCTCATACCCAAATAATGTTGTTGACTCATCCTATACTTGTATTTGTGGCGAAAGCATAAATAGGAGGAGGAAACACTTCAAAAACTCCACCTCAAACTTCTCAAACAGACAATTAAAAAAATGCTTGCTATTTCTTCATGAGGAGGATGGGCAGGCCAATCAGTGGTATAGAGGAGGATGAGCTGGGCAATTAGCCATCTACGTCCATTAATATTTTTAATGACCAGTATGCGCCCAAACCATTCTGTTGTTGGGGTACACCCACACCATTCCAACACAGAAAAGCTGCTTTTTAACATGGCCATTTTTTAGAAATACAATGAGAGAGTACAAAACATTAGGAACACTTTCCTAATATTGAGTTGCACCCCCTTTTGCCTTCAGAACAGTCTCAATTCATCAGGGCATGAGCTCTACAAGGTATCAGAAGTGTTCCACAGGGATGCTGGCCCATGTTGACTCCAATGCTTCCCACAGTTGTGTCAAGTTGGCTCTGACAGCTGGTGCTTAAAGCTAGTGAGGGAGATATGGGTCTCCAGCTTCAATGATTTTTGCAGTTCGTTCCAGTCATTGGCAGCAGAGAACTGGAAGGAAAGCCGGCCGAAGGAAGAATTGGCTTTGGGGGTGACCAGTGAAACATTCTTGCTGGAGCGCATGCTACGGGTGGGTGCTGCTATGGTGACCAGCAAAGACTTATAGATGACCTGGAGCCAGTGGGTTTGGCAACAAATATGAAGCCAGGGCCAGCCAACGAGAGCATACAAGGTTCAGTATAAGTGGTAAATTAATTAAATCCATAGACTGCTTCCGGATGGAACATTTTTGTTGACATAAGAAGGATGGCTCTGTGGAAGCTCCATTAGTTATGAATGGGCCTCGTTTCATCTTGGTATGATTATAGTAATTGATGTACCGTTTTACTTTGGCACCATAACTAAACAAGCTAGTTCCATACTTCAAGTTCTGCACATTATGCACAGTTTGCTTTGTGTCAGATCAGTTGTCTCCTCCTTATAAAACTTTGTGATCTTTGTGCTTTGTGAGCACAATTGGCCCAGCGTCGTCCGGGTTTGGCCGGGGTAGGCCGTCATTGTAAATAAGAATTTGTTCTTAACTGACTTGCCTAGTTAAATTAAGGTTAAATAAAAAAAAAATATATATATATACAGTGAGGGAAAAAAGTATTTGATCCCCTGCTGATTTTGTACGTTTGCCCACTGACAAAGAAATGATCAGTCTATAATTTTAATGGTAGATTTATTTGAACAGTGAGGGACAGAATAACAACAAAAAAATCCAGAAAAACGCATGTGAAAAATGTTATAAATTGATGTGTATTTTAATGAGGGAAATAAGTATTTGACCCCTCTGCAAAACATGACTTAGTACTTGGTGGAAAAACTCTTGTTGGCAATCACAGAGGTCAGACGTTTCTTGTAGTTGGCCACCAGGTTTGCACACATCTCAGGAGGGATTTTGTCCCACTCCTCTTTGCAGATCTTCTCCAAGTCATTAAGGTTTCGAGGCTGACGTTTGGCAACTCGAACCTTCAGCTCCCTCCACAGATTTTCTATGGGATTAAGGTCTGGAGACTGGCTAGGCCACTCCAGGACCTTAATGTGCTTCTTCTTGAGCCACTCCTTTGTTGCCTTGGCCGTGTGTTTTGGGTCATTGTCATGCTGGAATACCCATCCACGACCCATTTGCAATGCCCTGGCTGAGGGAAGGAGGTTCTCACCCAAGATTTGACGGTACATGGCCCCGTCCATCGTCCCTTTGATGCGGTGAAGTTGTCCTGTCCCCTTAGCAGAAAAACACCCCCAAAGCATAATGTTTCCACCTCCATGTTTGACGGTGGGGATGGTGTTCTT
>QNTS01002860.1:141547-167231 GCA_003317085.1 Hucho hucho | reverse complement strand
TCTCTCTCTCTCTCTCTCTCTCTCTCTCTCTCTCTCTCTCTCTCTCTCTCTCTCTCTCTCTCTCTCTCTCTCATACACACACTCAAACACGCACGCAAAAGCCCAGCACATACACACGCCAAATATTTGCAAGCGCATTGATTTCTGATTAGCATGAAGGATAATAAAGCGGACGGGGGATTTGGGGGAGCTTGGCTAAGCCCAGGAGGAACATTGCGGGAGGCTCTCCTAATATGCCAGCTGCAGATGAGATAATAAACCGATGAATAATACATCTCCCAATTAATTCTCTTGACTCTCAACCAACCAACCATGATGTAACCAACATGAGCCTTCACAGGCAAGGAACATAGCACATGAAAAATGAGACCTCAGAATATGTGAGTATGGTATGATATCCCAAGGGAAGCAGAGAACTTGGTCAGCCAGTTGTATAATGTCTGAAGAGGGGATTGATGGCGATGTGTGTAGTGGGAGAAGCATGTAAACGACCAGTCTGTCTTTGTTTGCCTCATCCTTCACCACTTTCCTCTTATTATCCCACAATTATTCCGCCAGCGTTTTATCAAGGGACCGCTCATCAGGGACACCAGTGCAAACGTTCTGACACTGACCGGGATCAGGGCAACGATAACAGAGAACACAGAACCAAACCGCACAGGTTTAAAGAGCAGCAAGTATTTGGCCAAGACATTTTCACTGATTGCAACCGAGCTGTTTATGACCAATGAGACAAGGTCAGGCCAGATGGTGCGTTGATGGGAACCCAAGTAGATCTATTTGATTAAACCTATAGTCAAATAAACAGAATGCCCCTCCTTTTTTTTATTTGCAAAAATTGTGATAATATTGCAGTGGTATATTTACAGTAAGTGGCAGAGACACACAAGTTTATTTACCATAATAAGTGATGGAACTTAGGAAATAATACATGCTATCCAATTCCCCTCCCCATTACTCTCTCAGCCCTCTCTTATCCTCTCTGAGGCAGAAGCTTTGTAGCCTGTCCTGGTGAGGTAGGCTACCATCCCCTGCTTAAGTCTGGGTCCTCACACCTCTGTGTTAAGTACCAGGTTGCAAGGGTTTCCTGACTTGGTCAGCCAATCAGTGGCTTAGCCTGGGGTTGGAGATGCCCACTCTGTCTCTGAACTCTTCAGTTGCCTCCAGAAGCCCAGGTTGGCCACAGCTCTATACATTTTGAGAGTAAGCCAAATAATTAAATACTTTTATCATGTATTTCCATTGTGAATTCATGCAACATACCTGTATCTTGACAGGCTATATATTTTGACCACATCAGTACCAGTCAAACGTTTGGACACGCCTACTCATTCCAGGGTATTTCTTTATTTTTACTATTTTCTACATTGTAGAAAAGTTGTGAAGACATCAAAACTATTAAATAACACATATGGAATCATGTAGTAACCAAAAAAGTGTTAAACCAATCAAAATATATTTGAGATTTGAGATTCTTCAAAGTAGCCACCCTTTGCCTTGATGACAGTTTTGCACTATTGGCATTCTCTCAACCAGCTGCATGAGGTAGTCACCTGGAATGCATTTCAATTAACAGGTGTGCCTTGTTAAAAGTGAATTTGCGGAATTTCTTTCCTTCTTAAAGAGCAGCAAGGTTTTCGCCTGCCATATCCGTTCTGTTATACTCACAGACAAAAGGTTTCCTATCCAATGGTACTAAATATGTGCATATCCTATTTTCTGGGCCTGAATGGGAGGCATTTTACTTTGGGCACGCCAGGCTCTCCAAAACGGTCACCTCGTGCGCTGCTCCCTAAGAAGAAATGCGTTTGAGCCAATCAGTTGTGTTGTGACAAGGTAGGGATGGTAAACAGTAACCTATTTGGTAAAACACCAAGTCCATATTATGGCAAGATAAGAAAAGAGAAACGACAGTCCATCATTACTTTAAGACATGAAGGCCAGTCAATCCGGAAAATTTCAAGAACTTCGAAAGTTTCTTCAAGTGCAGTCGCAAAAACCATCAAGCGCTATGATGAAACTGGCTCTCATGAGGACCGCCACAGGAAAGGAAGACCATGAGTTACCTCTGCTGCAGACGATAAGTTCATTAGAGTTACCAGCCTCAGAAATTTCCGCCCAAATAAATGCTTCATAGAGTTTAAGTAACAGACACATCTCAACATCATCTGTTCAGAGGAGACTACGTGAATCAGGCCTTCATTATTGAAATGCTGCAAAGAAACCACTACTAATGGGCACCAATAAGAAGAAGACACTTGCTTGGGCCAAGAAACAAGAGGAATGGGCGTTAGACCGATGGAAATCTGTCCTTTGATCTGATGATTTTTGGTTCCTTGTGAGACACAAAATAGGTGAACGGATGATCTCCGCATGTGTGGTTCCCACCGTGGAGGAGGAGGTGTGATGGTGTGGGGGTGCTTTGCTGGTGACAGTGTCAGTGATTTATTTGGAATTCAAGGCACACTTAACCAGCATGGCTACCACAGCATTCTGCAGCAATACGCCATCCCCTCTGGTTTCGGCTTAGTGGGACTACCATTTGTTTTTCAACACAAAGTACCCAATTGTCATACTTGAGTAAAAGTATAGATACCTTAATAGAAAGTTACTCAAGTAAAAGTGGAAGTCAACCAGTAAAATATAACTTGAGTAAAAGTCTAAAAGTATTTGGCTCTAAAGTATCAAAAGCAAAAGTGTAAATCATTTCAAATTACTTATATTAAGCAAAGCAGAGGGCACCATTTTCTTGTTTTTAAAGTTTACGGATAGCCAGGGGCACACCCCAACACTCAGACATAATTTACAAATGATGCGTTTGTGTTTAGTAAGTCCGCCAGATCAGAGGCAGTAGGGATGACCAGGGATGTTGTCTTGATAAGTGTGTGAATAGGACAATTTCTATGTCATGGTAAGCATTCAAAATGTAATGAGTACTTTTGGATGTCATGGAAAATGTAGGAAGTAAAAAGTATGTTATTTTCTTTAGGAATGTAGTGAAGTAATTGTAAAAGTTGGCCAAAATATAAATAGTAAAGTAAAGTACAGATACCCCCCAAAACGACTTAAGAAGTACTTTAAAGTATTTTTACTATTTTCTATGATGTAGATGGCAGGCAAAAACCCGAGCAAAATCCATCTGGGATGTCTGAATCAGTCATGTCACACTGTTTTCAATTGGCATGCTATTCAATGCTGGGTATTTTAGCTCCCATATTGCAGTTCCTATGGCTTCCACTAGATGTCAACAGTCTTTAGAAAAAGAACGTTCAATCATGAAAATCAAGGGAGTAAGACCACTAGTTCCTGGGTTCACTCAAGTGTACTGTTTTGGATTCTGCGCGTAACAGGGAATGCGCGCTCAGTTCTTTTTCTCTTCTATTCAGCAGGTTGTATTCCGTCTGAAATATTATAGTGTATATTCATTTTAGGGTATCTGAGTATTGATTACAAATGCTGTTTGACTTTTTTCGGCGAACTTTATGGGTACTTTTGGGATATCGTTTGTCTGCATGGATGAAAGCCTTTGGGCAGGTGGATTACTGAACAAAACGCGCCAACCAAACGGAGATATATGGATATAAACTTTATTGAACAAAAGGACCTTTTATTGTGTAACCTGGATGCTTTGATATGCCATCAGAGGAAGATCATCAAAGGTAAGCAATTTATTTTATGCTATTTTTGAGTTTTGTGACACCTCTGCTGGTTATGTTATTATGCTAATTGAGTTTTTGAGTGGGGGTGCTGTCCTCAGACAATCAAATGTTCTGCTTTCGCCGTAAAGCCTTTTTGAAATCTGACAATGTGTCACGGTTTTCCGATGGAGCGGACCAAGACGCAGTGAGGTTTCCAGTATACATACTTTAATTAAAGTGCAAACTGGCAAAAAACAATAAACAAAGAACAAACCGTCACGCAGGTGTGGCACACACAGGTACACACACAAATGCAAACAATAACCCACAAGGCAAGTGGGGCAGGGAACCAACTTAAATAGGATTCCCAATTATAGACAACGACTAACAGCTGCCTCTAATTGGGAACCCAAACCAACCAACATATAACCATAGAACCAAAAACACCCCTGATCACGTCCTGACCAAAAACACCAATGAGCAGCCAAAAGGGCTATCTATGGCCAGGACGTGACACAATGCTGTTAGATTAACAAGAGTCTAAGCTTTTGAAGGGTGTGCAGCATTTGTATTTTCATGAATGTTTATTATGAGTATGTTTGTAACTTGAATTTGGCGCTCTGCATTTCATCGGATGTTGTCATTACGGATTGGATCCGTAACAGGTTAATAAATAAACGGAACAGAAAACAAGGAACACGAACAACGCACTGACATGGAACAAAGTCAATAACACCTGAGGAAAGAATCAAGGAGGTGGTGAAGTCCAAGTCAGTGTCATGAAGCGCTGGTGCGTGTGACGATGGTGACAGGTGTGCATAATAATCAGCAGCCTGGTGACCTAGAGGCCAGAGAGGGAGTATACTTGACAATTATACAACGTGTGAAGTGGCGACCCATCATTCAGGGCTGGTGGGGCAGAGTCCCACCTGTTTTGAGCCACAGCTGTTTAAAAAAAAAACCATTGAGTTAAAAACTTCTTAGGGATCATTGGGGCGCTAGCGCCCCACTCCCGACACTACCAGGTGAAATGCAAGGCGCCAAATTCAAAATCCAAAAGTTGAATTATTAAACATCCACCAATATACAAGTGTTCCATACTCATCAAAAGCTCTGTTTCTTGGCAATATCACAGCGTTGTCAGATTTCAAAAAGGCTTTACGGCGAAAGCACAACATTTGATTGTTTGAGGGTAGCACCTCACATACTTTTCCCATAGCCATGAATTCAATTAGCCAGCGTGGCACACACATAACACATTTCACAGCAAAAACAAATCAATTACCTGTTGAAGAACTTCTGCNATTTCCTCTTCTTCTCTGCTCTATTTCATCTGAACAGAATCAAAACACTTTCTCGAGACTGTTGACATCCAGAGGAAGCGATAGGTACTGCATTCATATGCCCTTTTATGGGCATTTTCATGAGGGAGGGGTTCCAAATGAGGCACTCTGTGAAAACCACTTTTTCTAGGACAGAAATTCCTCGGGGTTTCGCCTGCCATATCCGTTCTGTTTTACTCACAGACAAATGGTTAACAGTTTTACAAAATTCAGAGTGTTTCCTATCCAATGGTACCAAATATGTGCATATCCTATTTTCTGGGCCTGAATGGGAGGCATTTTACTTTGGGCAAGCCAGGCTCTCCAAAACGGTCAAGTTGTGCACTGATCCCCTAGAGGTTAATAAAGCCGCATATAAACATTTTTCTTTCTTGAGGAAGGCAGTTCCAAAATATAGGTGTTTCAGCCTAGCTCGGTGCTTCCTGTGGTGGTGGGGCAGCCAGCTGTCAATGCCGGTGTGTATAGCTGGTGTAGAAGTCAGGCGCAGGAAAGCAGCGATGAGTGAACAACGTATTTTAATAAAATACGGTAAAAGGAATAACCAATCCAACGTGCCCTATAAAACACACGGGCGAATATAACCAGCCGTAAACTCGGCAAAGAAAACATCAAACAATCATGCACAAAAACCATGGGGAAAACAGAGGGTTAAATAATGAACATGTAATTGGGGAATAGAAACCAGGTGTGTAAAACAAAGACAAAAAAAATGGATCATGAAAAATGGATCGGCGATGGCTAGAAAGTCGGTGAGATCGCCCGCCGAAAACCGCCCGAACAAGGAGAGGGACCGACTTCGGCGGAAGTCGTGACACCAGCGGAAAATACGGAGCATAGGAGTTAGTAATGTTCTCTAGTTACGCCGTGACTGGCTCAGTGTTCTGTCACTCATGGGGACACCACGTCACCGCAAAATTTAGATAAAATGTATCGGTGCTCATCGGCCATTTGACATAAACATTACACAACAAGTTGGAAATAACAAATTCAACAATGAGTTGTTTGGAAGGAATCAGTGGCTAACTGCATGTCAAATCGGAGGGCCTGTTTACCAGACCTCTGGCAGTCTCTGGGGTGCCACAGGGTTAAATTCTCGGGCCGACTCTTTTCTCTGTATACATCAATGATGTTGCTCTTGCTGCTGGTGATTCTCTGATCCACCTCTACGCAGACGACACCATTCTGTATAATTCTGGCCCTTCTTGGGACACTGTGTTAACTAACCTCCAGATGAGCTTCAATGCCATACAACTCTCCTTCCATGGCCTCCAACTGCTCTTAAATGCAAGAAAAACTAAATGCATGCTCTTAAACCGATCGCTGCCCGCACCTGCCGCCTGTCCAGCGTCACTACTCTGGACGGTTCTGACTTAGAATATGTGGACAACTACAAATACCTAGGTGTCTGTTTAGACTGTAAACTCTCCTTCCAGACTCACATTAAGCATCTCCAATCCAAACAAAGCATCCTTCACTCATGTTGCCAAACATACCCTCGTAAAACTGACTATACTACCGATCCTTGACTTCGGCGATGTCATTTACAAAATAGCCTCCAACACTCTACTCAGCAAATTGGATGCAGTCTATCACAGTGCCATCCGTTTTGTCACCAAAGCCCCATATACTACCCACCACTGCGACCGGTATGCTCTTGTTGGCTGGCCCTCGCTTCATATTCATCGCCAAACCCACTGGCTCCAGGTCATCTATAAGTCTTTGCTAGGTAAAGCCCTGCCTTATCTCAGCTCACTGGTCACCATAGCAGCACCCACCCGTAGCATGCGCTCCAGCAGGTATATTTCACTGGTCACCCCCAAAGCCAATTCCTCCTTTGGCCGCCTTTCCTTACAGTTCTCTGCTGCCAATGACTGGAACGAATTTCAAAAATCACTGAAGCTGGAGACTCATATCTCCCTCACTAACTTTAAGCATCAGCTGTCAGAGCAGCTCACAGATCATTGCACCTGTACATAGCCCATCTGTAAATAGCCCATCCAACTATCTCATCCCCATATTGTTATTATTCTTTTTTTTGCTCCTTTGCACCCCAGTATCTCAACTTGCACATTCATCTTCTGCACACCTATCACTCCAGTGTTAATTGCTAAATTGTAATTACTTCGCCACTACGGCCTATTTATTGCCTTACGTATTGTAATGTATTGTATGCTGCTGCATAAATTATGTAATATGCCAGGGAGATATGTATACTGTAGCTAAGAAAGTATTACTAAGTGTATGTTGTGTAGTAAGCTGTTAGTAGCCCATATGCCTCACCCTAATAATTTGGTCCCTTTCCCCCTCAGAACTTAGGCTACTGTTCTGACTTGGTGGTGCACATGTAGCCTATATGTTTTAGAGAAATGTTATCATTGAATATTGTTAGAGCTTTCATTCTCTGCTTATACTGTATGCCCCCTTTATTTATCCTACGGTTCTAACTTGGTGTACAGGGAGAATACTTTAAGAACGGCCCATGTTCTGAATTCTGTCGCTGTACTTTTCAAAAGTGCTGAACAAATAGTTATATTGACTATGTCTGTCCTAGCTCGGTCAATAATGTCTTAATTGAAATTACGGATTGCCTCTTATCTGCTCCTCATCCCCTTATGCCGTAGTTTGTACATCTCAATTGTCAGTAGAAATCACGTTTGTTTTTAAGCAAGTCAGCCATATCAGCTATGTTTTTTTTAAGGCAGTAAATGAGGCTGAATTAACTGGTCCGAAGCCAAACAAGGCCAGGTGTAGCGGTGGTAAGGATTCACTCCATGGTGTTGAAAATAAAGCTCTGCTGTTGGGACAGCTTTATGTTGGCCCTAACAGTTTGTGGGCACCGTTTGTCACCGTTATAGTGCAACTAATGTATTGTTTATTGTTGTGTAGTGGCTTTGCTGGCTTGCATCAAATATGCTTTTGTTTTTATTGCCCCACCAAGATTTACATGCTAAAATCGCCACTGAACGGGTGGGTCTAACCCTGGATGCTGATTGGTTAAAACTGTGTTACACCCGGTCTAGTCCACAAGTTACCACTAAATATATGACATTGAAATGCCTACTTACTCTGTTCCATCTGAATGCACAATCCACAGTCTCATCAGCTCAGCCAGGCAATTCATATACTACAACAGCCATGCCAATATACAGTGCATTCAGAAAGTATTCAGACCTAATTACTTTTGTTACGTTACGGCCTTGTTCTAAAATGTATTAAATTGTTTATTCCCTCATCAATCTACACACAATACCCCATATTGACAAATCAAAAACAGGTTTTTAGAAATGTTTGCTAATTTATTAAATATAAAAAAACTGATATCACATTTACCTAAGTATTCAGACCATTACTCAATATTTTGTTAAAGCACCTTTGGCAGAGATTACAGCCTCGAGTCTTCTTGGGTATGACGCTACAAGCTTGGCATACCTGTATTTGGGGAGTTTTTCCCATTCTTCTCTACAGATCCTCTCAAGCTCTGTCAGGTTGGATGGGGAGCGCCACTGTACAGCTATTTTCAGGTCTCTCCAGAGATGTTCCATCGGGTTCAAGTCAAATCAAATACATTTTTATTTGTAACATGCACCGAATACAACAGGTGTAGACTTTACAGTGAAATGCTTACTTACAATACCTTAACCAACAATGCAGTTCAAGAAATAGAGGTAAGAAAATATTTACTAAATAAACTAGTGATTTTTTAAAGTAAATCTAAATAAAATCAAAAAGTAACACAAGAAAATGAAATAACAATAACGAGGCTATATACAGGGGGTACTGAGTCAATGTGCGGGGGTACAGGTTAGTCAAGGTAATTTGTAAAGTGACTATGCATAGATAATAAACAGCAAGTAGCAGCAGTGTACAAAACAAATGGAGGGGTACTGTCAATGTAAATAGTCCGGAGGCCATTTGATTAATTGTTCAGCAGTCTTATGGCTTGGGGGTAAAGCTGTTAAGATTTAGACTTGGCACTCCGGTACCGCTTGCCGTGCGGTAACAGAGAGAACAGTCTATGACTAGGGTGCTTGGAGTCTTTGCAATTTTTTGGGCCTTCCTCTGACACCACCTAGTATATAGGTCCTGGATGGCAGGAAGCTTGGCCCCAGTGATGTACTGGGCCATACGCACTACCCTCTGTAGTGCCTTGCATTCGGTGGCTGAGCAGTTGCCATACCAGGCAGTGATGCAACCCATCAGGATGCTCTCGATGGTGCAGCTATAGAACCTTTTAAGGATCTGAGGACCCATGATAAATCTTTTCTGTCTCCTGAGGGGGAATCGGTTTTGTCGTGCCCTATCCACGACTGTCTTGGTGTGCTTGGAGCATGTTAGTTTGTTGGTGATGTGGACGCCAAGGAACTTGAAGCTCTCAGCCTGCTCCACTACAACCTTGTTGATGAGAATGGGGGCGTGCTCGGTCCTCCATTTCCTGTTCAAAACGATTCAATCTAAGTCAAGTATTGACACTTTGCCTGTTTGATGGTTCGTCTGAGGGCAAAGCGGGATTTCTTATAAGTGTACGGATTAGTGTCCCGCTCCTTGAAAGCGGCAGCTCTAGCCTTTAGCTCGGTGAGGATGTTGCCTGTAATCCATGGCTTCTGGTTGGGAAATGTATGTATGGTCACTGTGGGGACGACGTCGTCGATGCACTTATTGATGAAGCCGGTGACTGAGGTGGTATACTCCTCAATGCCATTGGATGAATCCCGGAACATTTTCCAATCTGTGCTAGCAAAACAGTCCTGTAGCGTAGCATCAGCATCATCTAACCACTTCCGTATTGAACGAGTCACTGGTACTTCCTGCTTTAGTTTTTGCTTGTAAGCAGGAATCAGGAGGATATAACTATGGTGAGATTTGCCAAATGGAGGGCGAAAGAGAGCTTTGTATGTGTCTCTATGTGTGGAGTAAAGGTGATCTAGAGTTTTTTTTCCTTCTGGTGACATGCTGGTAAAAATTTGTAAAACTGACTTTTGTTTGCCTGTATTGAAGGCCCCGGCCACAAGGAGTCCCGCTTCTGGATGACCATTTTCTTATTTGCTTATGGCCTTCTACAGCTCGTTGCATGCGGTCTTAGTGCCAGCATTGGTTTGTGGTAGTAAATAGAGGGCTACGAATAATATTGATGAGAACTCTCTTGGTAGATACTGTGGTCTACAGCTTTTCGTGAGGAATTCTACCTCAGGGAGCAATACCTTGAGACTTCTTTAATATTAGATTTTGCGCACCATCAGTTATTGACAAATAGACACACACCCTCGCCCCCCGTCTTACCAGACGTAGCTGCTCTGTCCTGACGATGTACGGAGAAGCCAGCCAGCTCTATATTATCTGTGTTGTCGTTCCGCCACATTTCGGAGAAACATAGGATATTACAGTTTTTAATGCCCTGTTGGTAGGATAGTCTTAATTGTAGATCATCCAGTTTGTTTTCGTTGGCCAATAATACGGAGTGAAGTGGTGGTTTACCTATTCCTCAGCGAATTCTTACAAGGCACCCTGCCCTCCTCCCCCTTTTCCTCCGTCTTTTCTTCATCGATGATGACGTGGCCTTGTCTTGACAAAGCAGTATACAGTGAGAGAAAAAAGTATTTGATCCCCTGCTGATTTTGTACGTTTGCCCACTGACAAAGAAATGATCAGTCTATAATTTTAATGGTAGGTTTATTTAAACCATGAGAGACAGAATAACAACAAAAAAAATCCAGAAAAACAAGTGAAAAATGTTATAAATTGATTTGCATTTTAATGAGGGAAATAAGTATTTGACCCCTCTGCAAAACATGACTTAGTACTTGGTGGAAAAACCCTTGTTGGCAATCACAGAGGTCAGACGTTTCTTGTAGTTGGCCTCCAGGTTTGCACACATTTCAGGAGGGATTTTGTCCCACTCCTCTTTACAGATCTTCTCCAAGTCATTAAGGTTTAAAGGATGACATTTGGCAACTTGAACCTTCAGCTCCCTCCACAGATTTTCTATGGGATTAAGGTCTGGAGACTGGCTAGGCCACTCCAGGACCTTAATGTGCTTCTTCTTGAGCCACTCATTTGTTGCATTGGCCGTGTGTTTTGGGTCATTGTCATGCTGGAATACCCATCCACGACCCATTTTCAATGCCCTGGCTGAGGGAAGGAGGTTCTCACCCAAGATTTTACAGTACATGGCCCCGTCCATCGTCCCTTTGATGCGGTGAAGTTGTCCTGTCCCCTTAGCAGAAAAACACCCACAAAGCATAATGTTTCCACCTCCATGTTTGACGGTGGGGATGGTGTTCTTAGGGTCATAGGCAGCATTCCTCCTCCTCCAAACACAGCGAGTTGAGTTGATGCCAAAGAGCTCCATTTTGGTCTCATCTGACCACAACACTTTCACCCAGTTGTCCTCTGAATCATTCAGATGTTCATTGGCAAACTTCAGAGGGGCATGTATATGTGCTTTCTTGAGCAGGGGGACCTTGCGGGCGCTGCAGGATTTCAGTCCTTCACGGCGTAGTGTGTTACCAATTGTTTTCTTGGTGACTATGGTCCCAGCTGCCTTGAGATCATTGACAAGATCCTCCCGTATAGTTCTGGGCTGATTCCTCACCGTTCTCATGATCATTGCAACTCCACGAGGTGAGATCTTGCATGGAGCCCCAGGCCGAGGGAGATTGACAGTTCTTTTGTGTTTCTTCCATTTGCAAATACTCGCACCAACTGTTGTCACCTTCTCACCAAGCTGCTTGGCGATGGTCTTGTAGCCCATTCCAGCCTTGTGTAGGTCTACAATCTTGTCCCTGACATCCTTGGAGAGCTCTTTGGTCTTGGCCATGGTGGAGAGTTTGGAATCTGATTGACTGATGGACAGCTTCTGTGGACAGGTGTCTTTTATACAGGTAACGAGCTGAGATTAGGAGCACACTCTTAAAGGGAGTGCTCCTAATCTCAGCTTGTTACCTGTATAAAAGACACCTGGGAGCCAGAAATCTTTCTGATTGAGAGGGGGTCAAATACTTATTTCCCTCATTAAAATGCAAATCAATTTATAACGTTTTTCACATGCGTTTTTCTGGATTCTTTTTGTTGTTATTCTGTCTCTCACTGTTCAAATAAACCTACCATTAAAATTATAGACTGATAATTTCTTTGTCAGTGGGCAAACGTACAAAATCAGCAGGGGATCAAATACTTTTTCCCTCACTGTATCCTTCACGTCGGACTCATTAAAGAAAAAATCTTTGTCCAGTTCGACGTGAGTAATTGCTGTTCTGATGTCCAGAAGCTCTTTTCAGTCATAAGAGACGGTAGCAGCAACATTATGTAAAAAATGTGTTACAAACGATGCGAAAATAACAAAACTAAATAGCACAGTTGGTTAGGAGCCCTTAAAATGGCAGTCTTCCCCTCCGCGCTCCGGCTGGGCCCAGCCAGAGCTCAAGGACATTCAGAGACTTGTCGTGAAGCCACTCCTGCGTTGTCTTGGCTGTGTGCTTAGGGTTGTTGTTCTGTTGGAAGGTGAGCATTCACTCCCAGTCTGAGGTCCTGAGCACTCTGGAGCAGGTTTTCATCAAGGATCTCGCTGTACTTTTCTCCGCTCATCTTTCCTTCGATCCTGACTAGTCTCCCAGTCCCTGCTGCTGAAAAACATCCCCTCACCATGCTTCATGGTAGGGATGTCGCCAGGTTTCCTCCAGACGTGACGCTTGGCATTCAGGCCAAAGAGTTCAATCTTGGTTTTATCAGACCAGAGAATCTTGTTTCTAATGGTCTGAGAGTCTTTAGGTGCCTTTTGGCAAACTCCAAGCGGGTTGTCATATGCCTTTTACTGAGGAGTGGCTTCCGTCTGGCCACTCTACTATAAAGGCCTGATTAGTGGAGTGCAGAAATGGTTGTCCTTCTGGAAGGTTCTCCCATCTCCACAGAGGAACTCTGGAGCTCTATCAGAGTGACCATCGGGTTCTTGGTCACCTCCCTGATTGCTCAGTTTGGCCGGGAGGCCAGCTCTAGGAAGAGTCTTGGTGGTTCCAAAATTCTTCCATTGATGGAGGCCACTGTGTTCTTAAGGACCTTCAATTCTGCAGAAATGTTTTGGTACCATTCGCCAGATCTGTGCCTCGACACAATCCTGCGCTAAGGACAATTCCTTCGACCTCATGGCTTGGTGGTTTTTACTCTGACGTGCACTGTGAACTGTGGGACCTTATATAGACAGGTGCGTGCCTTTACCACAAGTGGACTCCAATCAAGTTGTAGAAACATCTCAAGGATGATCAATGGAAACAGGATGCACCTGATCTCATAGCAAAGGGTCTGAATACTTATGTAAATAAGGTATTTTTTATATTTATTACATATGCTAAAATGTAAAAAAAAAACTGTTTTCTCTTTGTTATTATGGGGTATTGTGTGTAGATTAATGAGGATTTTTTTTTATTTATTCCAACGTAACAACATAATAGTGTGGAAAAAGTCAAGGGGTATGAATACTTTCCGAAGGCACTGTATCCTACAAACACTCGCTTCTCTGGCATTATCACTTAAATAATGCATTCTCCAGAATGCTCTTCAAGCCAATCAAAAACAAACATTCAACAATGCCATAGTATAAATAACATATTAATGCATGTTAATACTATAAGAGAACGGTTGAACCGTACTGGCAGAAAAGATTGAAAGCTTTTTGGCACTGAATTTTAAGACAACATCCTGCCCTTGAGAGAGAAGTGTTTACTTAGTCAATGACATGAACAACCAGCCGTCGTGGTCTAAATTGGCAGTCAGAAACCCTTTTTATACCTGCTCCTAACATGCTCCTTTGTCCTGATCTTGTCTACATTCTGATTGTGCCCATATTTTCAGACAAGTTTAGACAATTCCTGATCACCCCAGGAGGTAGTCAGGCACGCATTGTGCCTGCACGCATTGTGCCTGACTTACAAGTGTAGACAGATCTGGACAGTGAAAACATTTAAATCTTCATTATCCCGTCTTCTAAAATCATTGACAGGTGGTACCATTGACTTATGGTATCAATATGTGAAAGAATAGCTGTCAAATAATGTGCATTCAAGGAGGGACCACCAAATCTAGTCACGGTGGACAAATGAGACATTTTAATACCATGTGTAGAGATATTTCTGAAAATGTGGGCACAATCAAGATCATGTTAGCACCAGGTGTAAGCGAGGCTAGAGACACTCATTCACAATGACTCGGCTGGAGTGCAGCTCCCACGATCGACAAATAGAAAAAGGGACCAATAGAGCTTTTTATTGTAGGTCTGATGCAACAAGCTTCTGTACAAATGCTGTCATACCTGATATTTAAGGTCAGAGCTGAATTAATATTTGAATAGGTTGCATCCCAAAATGGCACCCTATTCCCTATTTAGTGCACTACTTTTAACCAGAACCCTGTTCAAAACAAGTGCACTTAATAGGGAATAGGGTGCCATTTGGTACGTATCCTGAGTATTTAGCCAGGACAGAAGCCTGTATGTCATTGACCACGTTTACATGCACACCAATATCCCGTTATTATTCAAGATACTCAAGTATTCTGTTTTTGAGTAGATACATGTAAAAATAAATCACATATCGCCACTCCTGTTCCCGAGACAAAATGTCACGTTCTTCATGAATGACGGACCAAAGCACAGCGTGAGTGGAGTTCCACATATTATAATAAATGAGAACTTCCAGAAAACAAACAAAGAAAGAAAGAAAGAAATCGGACTACAATGTAGCACACAACAGCACATACAAAAACCAAACAATAACCCACAACACAGGTGGGGAGAGGACAAACTAAATAGGATTCCCAATTAGAGGCAACGACAATCAGCTGCTTCTAATTGGGAACCACACACAACACCAACAAAGACATACAAATACTAGAACCCACCCTAGTCACATCCTGACCAAAACCACCATAGAAAACCCAGAGGGCTATCTATAGCCAGGACGTTACACAAAATGAACATTTGTTATGCCATTTTACTGCAAGAAATGCATAATTCTGCAGGAGGTAATATTATATTATACTACATGTGACAATTTATAGCCCTAACCCATATGAACTTAAATGAGGAATATTCTGTTTATTTATGGTACATGGATACTCGTAAGCGGGATATCAAAGATGCATGTAAACAGCTTATGCCGAATAAGACCTTAAGCGTGATATGAGGTACTACCCGGAATACTGTGAACAAGTAAACGTGGTCAATGTGGAGCAACCCTGTGGGCTCTGGTCAAAAGTCTGAGTATTTAGCTAGGACAGAATCCTGTATGTCTTTTTGGAACAGTCCAATTATCTGCTGTGTTTTGTGGTTCTGCAGAGGCCTGTGTGTAATACTTCCCCTCCTGGGACTGTTAATGAACATGACATGTTTTGGTCTGGAGATGAGGAGACATCCAAATCAATTTTGAGGATCCTTCCAACTGTTTTCCCCAAAGAACAACATCAGGGAAATGTCAATGTTACATCCTTTATTTACCAAGGCACAATATGAAATTACATTGAACCCGCACGTTCAAATTACATTTGATTCTCCTTGTAACTGTTTCCCCTGAAGAACAACATCCCTAAACCTGGTCAAAAGTAATACATTCTATAGGGAATAGGGTCCATGTTCACCCATGACTGTGTGGCCAAGTGCACCTCCAACTCAAGTTTGCAGACTACAGTAAGCCTGATTATCAACAATGACGAGACAGCCTACAGGGAAGAGGTGCGGGCCATGGTGGAGTGGTGCCAGGAAAATAACCTCTCCCTCAACAAAACGAAGGAGCAGATTGTGGACTTCAGGAAACAGCAGATACACAATTGAGAGCATCCTGTTGGGCTGTATCACCGCCTGGTATGGCAACTGCACTGCCCGCAACAGCAGGGCACTCCAGAGGGTGGGAACCACACACAACACCAACATAGACATACAAATACTAGAACCCACTCTAGTCACATCCTGACCAAAACCACCATAGAAAACCCAGAGGGCTATCTATGGCCAGGACGTGACACAAAATGAACATCTGCCCAAAGCATCACCAGGGGCATGATATACAGTGGGGCAAAAAAGTATTTAGTCAGCCACCAATTGTGCAAGTTCTCCAACTTAAAAAGATGAGAGGCCTTACATTTTCATCATAGGTACACTTCAACTATGACAGACGAAATGAGAAAAAGAAATCCAGAAAATCACATTGTAGGATTTTTTATTTATTTATTTGCAAATTATGGTGGAAAATAAGTATTTGGTCAATAACAAAAGTTTATCTCAATACTTTGTTATATACCCTTTGTTGGCAATGACAGAGGTCAAACGTTTTCTGTAAGTCTTCACAAGGTTTTCACACACTGTTGCTGGTATTTTGGCCCATTCCTCCATGCAGATCTCCTCTAGAGCAGTGATGTTTTGGGGCTGTCGCTGGGCAACACGGACTTTCAACTCCCTCCAAAGATTTTCTATGGGGTTGAGATCTGGAGACTGGCTAGGCCACTCCAGGACCTTGAAATGCTTCTTACGAAGCCACTCCTTCGTTGCCCGGGCGGTGTGTTTGGGATCATTGTCATGCTGAAAGACCCAGCCACGTTTCATCTTCAATGCCCTTGCTGATGGAAGGAGGTTTTCACTCAAAATCTCACGATACATGGCCCCATTCATTCTTTCCTTTACACGGATCAGTCGTCCTGGTCCCTTTGCAGAAAAACAGCCCCAAAGCATGATGTTTCCACCCCCATGCTTCACAGTAGGTATGGTGTTCTTTGGATGCAACTCAGCATTCTTTGTCCTCCAAACACGACGAGTTGAGTTTTTACCAAAAAGTTCTATTTTGGTTTCATCTGACCATATGACATTCTCCCAATCCTCATCTGGATCATCCAAATGCTCTCTAGCAAACTTCAGACGGGCCTGAACATGTACTGGCTTAAGCAGGGGGACACGTCTGGCACTGCAGGATTTGAGTCCCTGGCGGCGTAGTGTGTTACTGATGGTAGGCTTTGNTGACCAAATACTTATTTTCCACCATAATTTGCAAATAAATTCATTAAAAATCCTACAATGTGATTTTCTGGATTTTCTTTCCTCATTTTGTCTGTCATAGTTGAAGTGTACCTATGATGAAAATTACAGGCCTCTCTCATCTTTTTAAGTGAGAGAACTTGCACAATTGGTGGCTGACTAAATACTTTTTTGCCCCACTGTAGGTATCCTCAAGATCAATGACAACAACCACCCGAGCCACAGCCTGTTCACCCCGCTATCATCCAGAAGGCGAGGTCAGAACAGGTGCATCAAAGCTGGGACAGAGAGACATAAAAACAGCTTCTATCTCAAGGCCATCAAACTGTTAAATAGCCATCCCTAGCCAGCTACCACCGGGTTACTCAACCCTGCACCTTAGAGGCTGTTGCCCTATAAACAGTTGAAGTCGGAAGTCTACATTCATTTAAGTTGGAGTCATTAAAACTAATTTTTCAAACACTCCAAAAATGTCTTGTTAACAAACTATAGTTTTGGCAAGTCGGTTAGGACATCTACTTTGTGCATGACAGAAGGAATTTTTCGAACAATTGTTTACAGATTATTTCACTTATTATTTCACTTATAGGTATTACTGTATCACAATTCCAGTGGGTTAGAAGTTTAAATACACTAAGTTGACTGTGCCTTTAAACAGCTTGGACAATTCCAGAAAATTGTGTCATGGCTTTAGAAGCTTCTGATAGGCTAATTGACATCATTTGAGTCAATTGGAGGTGTACCTGTGGATCTATTTCTAGGCCTACCTTCAAACTCAGTGCCTCTTTGCTTGACATCATGGGAAAATCAAAAGAAATCAGCCAAGACCTCAGAATTATTATTTTTTAAATCCTCAAGTCTGGTTCATCCTTGGGAGCAGTTTCCATACGCCTGAAGGTACCACATTCATCTGCACAAACAATAGTACGCAAGTATAAACACCAAGGGATCACGCAGCCGTCATACCACTCAGGAAGGAGACGCGTTCTGTCTCCTAGAGATTAACGTACTATGGTGCGAAAAGTGCAAATCAATCCCAGAACAACAGCAAAGGACCTTGTGAAGATGCTGGAGGAAACAGGTACAAAAGTATCTATATAAGTATCCACAGTAAAACGAGTCCTATATCGACATAACCTGAAAGGCCGCTCAGCAAGGAAGAAGCCACTGTTCAAAAACCGCCATGAAAAAGCCAGACTATGGTTTGCAACTGCGCATGGGGACAAAGATCATACTTTTTGGAGAAATGTCCTCTGGTCTGATGAAACAAAAATAGAACTGTTTGGCCATAATGACCATCGTTATGTTTGGAGGAAAAAAGGGGAGGCTTGCAAGCCGAAGAACACCATCCCAACCTTGAAGCACGGGGGTGGCAGCATCATGTTGTGGCGGTGCTTTGCTGCAGGAGGGACTGGTGCACTTCACAAAATAGATGGCATCATGAGGATGGAAAATTATGTGGATTTATTGAAGCAACATCTCAAGACATCAGTCAGGAAGTTAAAGCTTGGTCGCAAATGGGTCTTCCAAATGGACAATGACCCCAAGCATACTTCCAAAGTTGTGGCAAAATGACTTAAGGACAACAAAGTGAAGGTATTGGAGTGGCCCTGACCTCAATTCTATTGAAAATCTGTGGGCAGAATTGAAAAAGTGTGTGTGTGAGCAAGGAGGCCTACAGATTTGACTCAGTTACACCAGCTCTGTCAGGAGGAATGGGCCAAAATTCACCCAACTTATTGTGGGAAGCTTGTGGAAGGCTACCTGAAAAGTTTGACCCAAGTTAAATAATTTAAAGGCAAAGCTACCAAATACTAATTGAGTGTATGTAAACTTCTGACCCACTGGGAATGTGATGAAAGAAATAAAAGCTGAACTAAATCATTCTCTATACTATTATTCTGACATTTCACATTCTTAAAATAAGGTGGTGATCCTAACTGACCTAAGACAGGGAATTTTTACTAGGATTAAATGTCAGGAATTGTGAAAAACTGAGTATAAATATATTTGGTTAAGGTGTATGTAAACTTCTGACTTCAACTGTACATAGTCACTTTAACAATGGAACACTAGTCACTTTAGTAATGTTTACATACTGCTTTACTCATTTCATACACTACCGGTCAAAGGTTTTAGAATACCTACTCATTCAAGGGTTTTTCTTTATTTTTACTACACCTGTTAATTGAAATGCATTCCAGGTGACCACCTCATCAAGCTGGTTGAGAGAATGCTAAGAGTGTGCAAAGCTGTCATCAAGACAAAGGGTGACAATTTGTAGAATAAGATATATTTAGATTTGTTAAACACTTTTTTGATTACTACATGATTCCTTATGTGATATTTCATAGTTTTGATGTATTCACTATTATTCTACAATAGTAGAAAATTGTAAAAAGAAAAACCCCTGAATGAGTAGGTGTTCTAAAACGTTTGATCGGTAGTGTATGTATATTCTGTATTCTATTCTACTGTATTGTAGTCAATGCCACTCCGACATTGCTGATCCTAATATTTATGTATATTTATATTTATATATATATATATATACCCTCTGGATATGTTTATCAATTCCATTCTTTTACTATTAGATTTGTCTTTATTGTTGTGAATTGTTAGATACTACTGCACTGTTGGAGCTAGGAACACAAGCATTTCGCTACACCTGCAATAACATCTGCTAAATATGTGTACTGTATGTGATCAATAAAATTGTATTTGATATGCAGCCCCAGCCTCCTCTGTTGGATAAACTGCACCAACATTCCTAATTCTACCTTCCTGCTGTCATGTATTTTAGCCCTGATCATGCCATGACTTCTTAAACTGTTATGTTGTGTTCCTGGCTGGCTAAGCCCCTGGGAAATGATGCTTTCACATTTATAGCTGGAGCGTGTTGCCTGACGCACTCTGTGTTTGCTCTTTGTTTTATTGAGAGTGATGAGTCACTCTTTCCCTTCCACTGTCTGGCACCGCAGCACAGGAGACTCGGTTTCCACGGCGATGGATCCCCCAGACCAGACACTGGCTGCATGGCACAGGAGCATTGATTAGATGTGAATGATGTGGCTCTGGTGTGAACGGACAGTAAAAGCAACAGTTAGCAACAACCTGGACAGTTCACAAAAACCCAACACTGCCAGTCCAGACCAACACCATCTGGTTTGGACTGACCATCACCCACATAAGACCCTGTCAAAGGGACCAATCCTGCTTCCTCAAACCACCTTGTTCCAAAACTAGTCAAGGGAGTCTCTCAAATAACTCTCAATTGTCTTATAGGAAATGCAAGTGCTGTATGCTAATACGATCTTTGCCAAAAACAACTGTAATATAGACTTGTCTGGAGATTGTAGGAATAGTACATTCATTTAGACAAATAAAGTGTCACTGAGAAAAGAAATAGAAGAGCGTAGGCCTACTGAGAAGCCTAAAATTATATGAATTGATACAGAGATCGATACAATTCTTAATTCAGTTAATTTATCAAAGTAAGAACATCATGTTGCTGCTGTTTAGGCCTGATATATTTTAAAATGTTTGAATGGCCACAATCTCTGTCAACAAATGTTTTGATCGCTCCTATCGCTTTCATCGTCAAAGCACTCAGATCCAAACTCTGTTCTCTATTCTCTTCATTGAGAAAATACAGTTTCAATGTCGCTGAAACAAACAAGATGAAAGGGATGGCAGGCCTGTCTGTACAATCCACACCCATCAGCACCGGAGGAGAGCTGCCTGTCCTTTGGCTGAATCACAACAGTCTAGACCAGCAAAGAACTGCGCCTTTGTTAGCTTATCATAATTTATTGTTGTCTTTATGAGGCTACCACACAGCAGCTCTATTTTAACCGTCTGTTTTAAACCCTAATGAACAGGGAGCGGAGAGAGAGAGAGATCCCCATTAAATCAGCAGTTTCTGTAATTACACAGCACAAACACACAGCTACGCAGCTCCCACCAGGAAGGCGGCTAACTAGGGATGCTTTTTCCCAGAAACCCTCTTCCTCCTATCTCTCTGCCCATGTCCGAAATTTCGCTTGCCTACCAACTTAAACTGCATACTGTGTTCTAATCATACTACGTACTATTTAGCACGTACTGTTTCGTAATAAGTATGCAGTATGCCACGGCCAAAACTTACTTTTGGTGTTCAAGACAACTGGGAATTCGGAAACAAAACAAGCTCAGACTGGTAAAAATCGTGAGTCAGTGATCTTCAGGTCAGAGAAGTCGCAGCTCAAAGACAAGTTTCTAACGTGATTTCGAGTTTGAAAACAATGTTTCCAATTCGGAGCATGTTTTTTTCCCCCGGGTGTTCCCTGTTTTCTTGAACGCATCATCAGTTATGGCTTTCATAAGAACAAGAAAGAATCATCTGTAGCCCAACCCAGAGACCTTTTGTGTTGTTGTTTTGGGCTAACGTTAGCTACGTAGCTAGAATTAGGAACGACGTATTTGAAGTAAACTTCAAATCAAATTTTATTGGTCACATACACATGGTTAGCAGATTTTAATGCAAGTTTAGCGAAATGCTTGTGCTTCTAGTTCCGACAGTGCAGTAATATCTAGCAAATAATCTAACAATTTCACAACTACCTAATACACACAAATCTAAAGGGATGGAATAAGAATATATACATATAAATATATGGATGAGCGATGGTCAAGCGGGCATAGGCAAGATGCAATAGATGGTATAAGATACAGTATAAACGGACATTTGAGATGAGTAATGTAAGATAGTGTTTACATATTAAAGTGGCCAATGATTTGAGTCTGTATGTAGGCAGCAGCCTCTCTGAGTTAGTGATTGCTGTTTAACAGTCTGATGGCATTGAGATAGAAGCTGTTTTTCAGTCTCTCGGTCCCAGCTTTGATGCACCTGTACTGACCTCGCCTCCTGGATGGCAACGGGGTGAACAGGCAGTGGCTCAGGTGGTTGTTATCATTGATGATCTTTTTGGCCATCCTGTGACATCGGGTGCTGTAGGTGTCCTGGAGGGCAGGTAGTTTGCCCCCTGTGATGCGTTGTGCAGACTGCACCACTCTCTGGAGAGCCTTGCGGTTGAGGGCGGTGCAGTTTCCGTACCAGGCGGTGATACATCCCGACAGGATGCTCTCAATTGTGCATCTGTAAAAGTTTGTCAGGGTTTTAGTTGACAAGCCAAACTTCGTCACTCTCCAGTGTTGAGGGTCAGCAAAGTGGAGATGTTGTTTCCTACCTTCACCACCTGTGGGCGGCCCGTCAGAAAGTCCAGGATCCAATTGCACAAGGCGTGGATGAGACCCAGGGCCTCAAGCTTAACGATGAGCTTTGAGGGTACTATGGTGTTGAATGCTGAGCTGTAGTCGATGAACAGCATTCCTACATAGGTATTCCCTTTGTCCAGATGGGAAAGGGCAGTGTGCAGTGTAACGGCGATTACATCGTCTGTGGACCTGTTAGGACGGTATGCAAAATGAAGTGGGACTAGGGTGGCAGGTAAGGGGCTGGTGATATGACCCTTGACTAGTCTCTCAAAGCACTTCATGATGACAGAAGTGAGTGCTACGGGGCGATAGTCATTTAGTTCAGTTATCTTTGCTTTCTTGGGTACAGGAACAATGGTGGCCATCTTAAAGCATGTGGGGACATCAGACTGGGATAGGGAGCGATTGAATATGTCTGTAAACACACCAGCCAGCTGGTCTGCTCATGCTCTGAGGACGCAGCTAGGGATGCCGTCTGGGCCATCAGCCTTGCGAGGGTTAACACATTTAAATGTCTTACTCATGATGGCCACGTAGAAGGAGAGGTGGGGCCCGCAGTCCTTGGCAGCAGGCCGCGTCGATGGCACTGTAATATCCTCAAAGCGGGCAAAGAAGGTGTTTCGTTTGTCTGGAGGCAAGACGTCGGTGTCCGTGACGTGGCTGGTTATCTTTTGTAGTCTGTAATTACCTGTAGACCCTTCCACATACGTCTCGTGTCTGAGCCTCACTTTGTCCCTATACCGACATTTTGCTTGTTTGATTGCCTTGCGAAGGGACTAACTACACTGTTTATATTCGGCCATATTCCCAGTCATCTTTCCATGGTTAAATGCGGTGGTTCACGCTTTCAGTTTTGCACAAATTACACCATTGTGGTCAGATTTGCTGAAGAGAGGGAGGGGGAAGGCCTTGTATGCATCGCGGAAGTTAGAGTAGCAGTGGTCCAGTGTAATCAATATGCAGATAGAATTTAGGTAGCCTTGTACTCATATTTGCTTTGTTAAAATACCCAGATACTGCGCTGAGAGTCGGGAAGTAAGTGCAGGAAGTAAGTGAGTGATTTAATCAATAAACAAAACATAATTCAAAACAAGAAGCATGAACAACACACAGACATGAAACTGAAACACAAAGGAACCTAAGGGAGTGACATATATAGGGCAGGTAATCACGGAGGTGATGGAGTCCAGGTGAGTCTGATGATGTGCAGGTGCACGTAACAATGGTGACAGGTGTGCTCCATATCGAGCAGCCTGGTGACCTAGAGGCCGGAGAGGGAGCACATGTGACAGTACCACCTCCCTGACACGCGGCTCCAAAATGATGATCCTGGGGATCAGGAGCGGAGCGGACCGGTCACCTCTGCTAAGGCGCAGGAACCTGTCGATCCGGCTGAGGCGCATGGCGACCTAGAGCACCATGCGAAGTCTGACCAGGAGGCCACTCCGTCTACCTCTTCTGCGGCGACATTGTTTTGGGTCGGCCTCTGGGATTAGATCCAATGTCCTAGGGGGTGGTAGATCCAATGTCTTGGTCGTAATGTTGATAAATTGACGTCGCTCTTATATCCAATAGTTCTTCCCGGCTGTATGTAATAACACTTAGGATTTTTTGGGCTAACAACTTAAGAAATAATACATTACATTTTTTTTAATACTGCATAGTTTCCTAAGGACTCGAAACGAGGCGGCAATCTCTGTCGGTGCCATCTTGCTGTTCAAAGTTGTGTACCGTAGGCCTACGCATGTATCAATTGAAAAGTTACTTGAAGCTTGAGAGGAATGGAAGCTGCAATAGAGGATTGCAGTGCTGAGGCAGACTGGCTACTACTCTAAACTGTGTGTGGTGAGCTTTCTGGCGCTCAGAGCTGCTGAGGGATCACCCGAGTGGGTGCCATACATTTTGAAGCAGAAGTCCGGTGGCTACATGACTCTACAAGATCATCACCAGACTCAATCTTCATCAACTTGACCACCTTGACCACCTTCCTCTGATCAAGCCTTGAACTGTCCCTCTCCATCCTTGGAGGACGCATGCATTCAGACTTGGCCTCTATTGGTTGAGCTAGGCTACTCATGATGTACAGTGCCTTGCAAAAGTATTCATCCTCCTTGGCGTTTTTCCCAATTTGTTGCATTACAACCTGTAATTTAAATAGATTTTGGGTGTATTTTATGTAATAGACATACACAAAATAGTCCAAATTGGTGAAGTGAAAATATTATTTTTTTCTTTTTTTTATATATAAAAATTTTTTAACGGAAAAGTGGTGGGTGCATATGTATTCACCCCCTTTCCTTTGAAGCCCCTAAATAAGATCTGGTGCAACCAATGGTTTGGTAATCACTACCCAGTAAGCAAAATGACACTGAAAATAAAAGGTGAAAAGATGTAGGTAACACTTCCTTTTAAGTAGTCCTTTTTACAGTGTAATTACACTGTAACAAGTATTGTAGTTCTGTAACAACTCCTAGTTACAGTGTAATAACATGTAACTGGTAGTAATTCATTAACAACTGTGACAAAGGTTGGGATCCATTATGGATGCGCTGGGTGTCTGAGCGATTGTAGACTATGCTCAATAGGCTCTAATAATTTAACCATGAATGTGTACTTTTCAAAATATATCTCCAGTCAATGTTGTTCCTAGCACATGTCCCCAAAATAAAGCAGAGCATATGGGTTAAATTGATTGAGCTTACAAAAACCAATCTAATACGAGTGTCATTATTTTGTTCTTTGCTCCAACAGTGCAGTAATATCTAACAATACACACACATCTAAAAAAGTTAAAGAATGGAATTAAGAAATATATAAATAATAGGACGAGTAATGTCAGAGTGTGAATATATATACACTGTAATTGCTACGCTGCTCTTTAGTGCCTGAAGTGCTGTTCCCAACAGCAACCATAATTGATTCCTTTCTTTGCGTCTCAGCCACCAGGGCTCGTTTCCACCGTAAAATGTCAAGAGCAAGACGAGGTTCATCTTAAAATGTCACAATGAACCATGATACTTCCGGCGCCGACAGAGATGGCAGCCTCGCTTCACGTTCCATCTCTAGCCACTTTAATAATTATAATTGGATGAATTAATGTATCACTAGCCACTTTAAACAATGCCATTTATATAATGTTTACATATCCTACATTACTCATCTCATATATATATATATATGTGTATATACTGTACTCCATACCATCTACTGCATCTTGCCTATGCCGGTCAGCCATCGCTCATCCATATATTTATATGTACATACTCGTATTCATTCCTTTACTCTTGTGTGTATAAGGTAGTTGTTGTGAATTTGTTAGATTACTTGTTAGATACTACTGCATGGTCGGAACTAGAAGCACAAGCATTTCGCTACACTCGCATTAACATCTGCTAACCATGTGTATGTGACAAATAAAATTTGATTTGATTTGATTTGAT
>QNTS01002860.1:122299-136465 GCA_003317085.1 Hucho hucho | reverse complement strand
TGTCATGATTCTCTTCACTCGGGACAGACCAAGACGCAGCGATGTAGCCAGAATACATGTTTATTAAAAGACGGGACGAGACGGAACAAAACAAGAAAACGAGGAACAAGACGTGAGCCCTAACGCTAAATCCTAAACTGAACACAGAAATCTAAACCTAAACACGAATGGCGAAACCTAACTAAACACGAATGGAGAAACCTAACTAGACATGACTGGCAAAACCTAACTAGACAAGAACCCGACTGAACATGATAAGCATAACATAAACAATAACCCACGAAACTAAAGTGCAACTCCCAAACATATATATGGTTCCCAATTAGAGGTAACGAGACTCAGCTGCCTCTAATTGGGAACCATTATCCCAACATAGAAATAGACACCCTAGAACACACAAACCCTACACCAAAACGAAACCAAAACGCTCCAGCCTGTCATCTCAGGCCTGGGCGTTACACGACAGTCCATCATTACTATAAAACTGTCTCTCATGAGGACCGCCACAGGAAAGGAAGACCCAGAGTTACCTCTGCTGCAGAGGATAAGTTCATTAGAGTTACCAGCCTCAGAAGTTCAAGTAACAGACACATCTCAACATCAACTGTTCAGAGGAGACTGCGTGAATCAGGCCTTCATGGTTGAATTGCTGCAAAGAATGCTAAGAGTCTGCAAAGCTTTCATCAAGGCACAGGGTGGCTACTTTGAAGAATCTCAAATGTTAAATATATTTTCATTTTTTTAACACTTGTTTTGGTTACTACATGATTTCATATGTGTTATTTCATAGTTTTGATGTCTTCACTATTATTCTACAATGTAGAAAATAGTAAAAATAAAGAAAAACGCTAGAATGAGTCGGTGTCCAAACTTTTGACTGGTACAGTATATAAAACAATAATGATGACATCATCAGAGAGTTCAATCAATGCCTAACACAAGGTTCTTATTCTATGCCTATGCATTCACTATGCAATACACTACAACAGGGTTCCCCAACTGGCGGCCTGCGGGCCGAATTTGGCCCAAGGGTGGTTTTATTTGCCCACCCAAGGTTTCTGAGCAGAAAATAAATACTTTTTTTATATGTATTTTTATTTTTATTGTTGGACATAAAATACTGTAAAAGTCACCAGGAAATCAGCTCCAAGTGATTTTAATTCAATAAACCTGTTCCCAAGAATTCCCACGCATAATAGAGAGACACGACATGATCGTATACAAATGTAAGCAAGGTTTGGATTGATTATGTTTTAGTCTAACATTACAGTATATCTGTTTGGGCTTATTGTGGTCAATTTGCAGTCTACAAATTATTTGTAATTAGGTTCCGGTCCCCTGACCATCCGCCTCAGAAAGAAATGTTTTTTATCTATAACTAAGCTTTTATTCTTGTATGACTACTTTGTACAGTCCCCACAGCTCATGCTGTTCTGTTCTTTCGTTTACAGGTTCAGAAGCTGTGGTGGGTTATGAGTTCATGTAGGATAACGTTTCTCTTCACAGATTGAAACAGGAACTGACAATGCTTGGCTTTGTGGTGAAGCTGCAATCACTTGTGGATCCTCCACTTCACTTGCAGTAGTAGTAGGTAATCAAGGAGGTTTAGCAGGTGCAGGCGCGAAGGTCACATCTGGAAGAGTATTGTCCAGAGGAACATCTGATCTTTTTAGCTGTTCGATACGGCGTCTCCAGATTATGTCCGGCACAATCTCCACTGTGTAGGAGAGTGGTTCAGTTCTTTCCTTGACCTATGCAGGTATGCACTTGCGATTACCTCTGTAATCCTTGGCGAGTAAATGTTCTCCTACTTCCAACTATGGCGGGAGGGTATGGTGCCGAAGTAACGTGTCTGATTCCGTCCTGGAACTCATCTGACATGAACTGAGGCCAATTTTCACTCACTAATGGTTCAGGAACTCCTGTTCTCGCAAACAGTCCCCTCAACACATCAATGGTGTGTGTAGTAGTAGTAGAGGTCATGCTGAATACTTCTGGCCACTTTGAACACGCATCAACAATCACAAGGAATGTTGTGCCGATAAAAAGGTCACGCAAAGTCTACATGGATCCGTTGCCATGGCGATGCAGGCCATTCCAATGGGAGAAGCGGTGTTGCTTTTGGCATCATCTGCACATGTTGACATCCAGAGCAAACGCATGGCAAGCTGCTCGATCTGCTGTTCTATTCCTGGCCACCATACCAAATGTTTGCCAGTGACTTCATCTTCATGACTCCGAGATGCCCTACATGGAGCTCTTCCAAGTCCTTGGTTGTAACTTGGGTGGAATGATGACTCTTAAGCCCCACATGATACACCCAGTGTCAGTTCATCACACCGTTGATAGTACTGAGCAAACAGACTTCTGTTGTGTATTCCAGACAGTTTGCGTTGCGGAGTACACCTGAGATAGAGTAGGGTCTCTCTTGGTTTCTCTCGGAATCATCTCAGCTGTGATGGGGAGACTCTCAAGTGGAGAGAGAGTAAACACATCCAGTGGTGTGTCATCCTTGGCTGGTTTTGTGTTTTCACTCTCCAGTGGTAAATGTGATAGTCTGTCTGCATTTGAGTGTTGGTGTGTTCTTTTGGAGGAACAGAGCCCGTCTCTGGATCCCTGCAGCTGCTGTTAGCGAAATCCCTTTCTGTGGATTTAAGATGAAAACCAACTGCTGATGATCATGATTAGGGTGAACTCCCTCCCATACAGATACTGGTTGAATCGTTTCACTCCCCAGACCAAACTCAGTGCCTTCCGGTCAATCTGAGCATAATTTATCCTTGCCGTGGTTAGTGAGCCATATGCAAAGGCTATAGGACGCTCACTGCCGTCTCTCATGACGTGTGTGGATGGAAGTGGGTCAACACTGTCTGACGTCACCATTGTCTTTGCTTCTTGGAATGCTTACTCGCATTGCTTTGTCCACATCCACCTTCTTGTAGTAGCTTGTTGAGTGGATGGAGGACTGTGGCTAGGTTTGGCAAGAACCTGTTGTAATAGTTGATGAATCCTAGGAATGAGCTCAACTGTGACACATATTTCGGCAGTGGAGCCTCTTCGACGGCCTGTATCTTCCCTTGACATTTGTGCAGTCCACTCACATCGATCCACAGTATGTGATACTTGTCTTGAAGAGCTCATACTTGTCACATCTTGCGCGAAGCCCATAGTCTTCCAGTCTCTTCAAGACCCATGTGAGGTTCTCCAGGTGAATGACATAGTTTCCCCCAGTAACTAAAATGTCATCCAAGTAACATTGTGTGCCAGGACAGCCTTGTAACACCTGGTCCATGACTCTTTGCCACAGTGCTGGTGCGGACTCAATGCCAAAGACTAGCCTATTATAGCGATAAAACCCCTTGAGTGTGGTAATAGTCATAAAACACCTTGCATTGGGATGCATTATGCCAGCCTTTGCCACAACGGTAACACAGTTCACCTTTGTCGGTTGTTTAATGTGATTTATTTACCGCTGTCATCTTGTTCACAGGTACTTTCACTCCTGACCATAGCTCTATAGCATCTCTGGCGGCTGTTTCCATGGCTACAGCAATTTCTACTGCCCTCTTGATAGTGAGATCAGCCTCTGTCAGCAGTCTCTTTTGGGTACTCTCTTTCAGTATTCCACATACCAAACGGTCTCTCAGAGCATCATTCAGTCCCTCTCCGAACTGTCAGTGTTCTGACAACGTCTTTAGCTCAGCTACGTGGGCTGCAATATATTCTCCTTCATTATGATTGTGTTTATGAAATCTGAAATGTTCTGCTATGAGCAATGGTTTTGGCCAAATGCTCTTGCATTGTTTCTGCAATGTCATGAAAACTGAGCTCAGATGGTGTTCTAGGAGCAGTTAAACTTCTCAGCAAAGCTTAAACTTTTCCTCCGATAGCACTCAATAACACTGGCATATTTCTCTTCATGTATGGCATCAAAATACTGCTCAATCCGTTCACAGTACATATTCCAATCATCTGTACTACTATCAAATGCGTACATTTCCCCAATGTAGCCAGCCATCACACTGTTTCCTTGTCTACTCACTGTGGCCGCGACGTTCGTTGCTAGCGAGTTTTCTGCTTGCTTGGATCCGCTCTCTCTCTCACTCTCTCTCTCCAGGAAGAAGATGATCTACGTCAACAAGTTCACTTTCACAACCTTATCCTCTCTTGGGAGATTATACTTCTGCTCGGCTCATTAGTAGAGTAGCTTTAGGTCCTTTTAAAATCATCTCATCGCCACTGTTGTGTTTGTTGATTAACTTTCACAACTCAAAATAACCAAGTGGGACGTAGGAGTACAGTCTCAAAGTTTTAGTCAAAAGTTAAGCTTGAGATATAAAAAACAATAATGATGACGTCATCAGAGAAGTTAATCAATGTCTAACACAGAGTTCTTATTTCTATGCCTATGCATTCACTATGCAATACACTACAAAGAGCTGGTGCCATAAAACCCAGCCCAGGACAAAGTGTGTTCTGTTTGGACTGGAGCTGGGCCGGGTTGACAGGGTCTGAGTCCCAAATATCACCCTATTCCCTACATAGTGTGCACTACTTTTGACCAGGGCCCATAGGGCACTTAACAGGGAATTGGGTGCCATTTGGGACGTTGATAGGGACTGCCGTTAGGCTGGAGGAACCCAGGCGTTGTGGAAGAGGATTATTATATAACTAAGTCAGAGAGGGGAAAACCTCACCGAGCAGAGAAATGATATGCCTTGAATTAAACACAAGCCAGAAGAAAACCCAAACCCCAGGCAGAGAACTATGAAAAGGAAATAACACTATTCTGGCGTTTTACCCCATGAAAAGAAAGTCAGTGACTCACGTTACTATACTGTAGTTCTAGAAGGAATAACACACCAGATGGAGGAGGTTCTGTCAAATGGAAAGAGCATTATTCTTTCTGAAGACAAAGATCAATGTCTGGGTGTCTTTGCAAGATCAAGTATTGTCCTATGGCTATGCTACTTCATTATGCTATGACTTGAAAATGTCTAACAATGGGATCTGAAATTGTTTGTAAAGTTTGTAAAACCTTTTGGTGAGGCAAACTTTAAAAGTACATTTTCAATTAGGTACGCCTCTCTTCTCTGGCCCTGGTATACACTACCACTACAAGTCATAGGCCAGCGTCCGGAAATAGCATGGGTTCCCTTTTTAAAATCCCCAGTATGGATAAATGTAAGTGAAAGCTCTCTTTACGGTTCCCCCGGTATTAAAGACAGTTAAGGAATATGATGTGTGGAGTACAGACTTTCTTCATCCAATGGCCAAACCTCCCTGTGATACTTTTCATTGGGCCTATAGAGAAAGCAACTTAGAGGTTATAAGGTTACATGAGAAGGTTTTAGAACAAGTAGCCAGGCCATTAGCTGTTTTGGGGTGTTTTTCAAGTACTAAAGTGAATGACCCTAAGGCTTTATGATTCACAATTAGGGGAATGGCACCATAATGCTCTAGTCTGAATTACATAATTGCAGTGTCTAAAACTGTCAATTGCCTTTTTAGTCCCTCTCAGATCAATCTGGCCAGTAAACCCTCTTACCCGTCGCAGCAGGTGGCACAGCTCCCATTTAGTCATCCCCACTCTTTTGTGTTTTGTTTTTCCCAATTCTGCTTCATTCTCATGGCTCCTCCAGCCAATACAGAGACAGCTGCTGTGTCATGTCGGTCCAAGCAAAAGGGCAGCTGGCAAGACTTGAAAATGGCTTTCTAGCAATGATCAATAAATAAAAAAGGCAAATATTGTACAATCCAGGTGTGCAAAGCTCTTAGAGACTTACCCAGAAAGACTTACAGCTGTAATTGCTGCCAAAGGTGTTTCTAACATGACTTGAACACTTATCTAATCAATTAGTGATTTATTGTCCATTAATACAAAAATATAACATTTCTTCCACTTAAGTGACATTACAGTGTTTTGTGTAGACCGTTGACAACAAAAAATAAATCAATTTGAATACCACTTTGTAACACAAAACAATGTGGAAAAAGGCAAGAGGTGTGACTACTTTCTGAAGGCACTGTACCTGTGCAAAAGTGAGGCCATGATGACATGGAGTCTGAGCTTGCTAAACATATCAAGAATCTCACAGACCAGTTTCATGGGCTTAGTAGCCTCAAATGCAGAGAACTTGCCTATGAATTGGCACACCGAAACAACATCCCTGCCCCAGACCACTGGTCAAGAAATTGAAGTGTAAGTGATATTGATCAGAGAGATCTATATCTGAATGTAGGGGTACATTTAAGATGTACAATATACCACACCCCCATTCCATGAATTACACTTTGACCTGCCAGCATCATCACCCACTGTCACAGAACACCCTCACCCACTTACCCCAAGGTGGCTCAACTTACCCCTATCCTCAACATTAATCACACCCGGGTTTAGTTGTGCCAAGATACCACTTTTTTTTGACAATCTATGTTTTCAAAAATTTTATGTTTTCTGATTATTCCCAGGGGTACACAACATCCTGAAATATATATATTTGTTAGAAAGAATACTATATTTCCGTTAACATCGTGATGCTGAATGTAAAAAATCAACATACCCTATTCCTTCCTACATTGTATTAGAAAGGGAGTAGCTACAAATCATTTCAATAGTCAGATAATCTCTAAATCCTGGTTGGAGGATTCCGGATTTCCTGCTTATTCCCGAATGATTCAAGGAATCCTCTTGCTAGGATTTCAGGAAAAATTGCAAATTTATTGAAAGTTCCCAGAATTTTGCAACCCTAACTCTGGGTGGTCATAATCACAATCCCATGCATCATAGAGAGAGTCTGCAGTCTGGATGGGGAATGTAAAGTGAGAAGTGAATGGCAGTAAATTGAAAATGGTACAGTACGTGATCCTGTCAAGAAAGGAGAATAAATACATCAGACGATTTACTGAATACTGAATACCTCATCATGAAACAGAGACTTCAGAAAATAGGGACAATTTATTTCTGATCCTATCAGTACATTCAAATGCCTGCCTGTCTATTATGGCTTCGTTCCAAACGGCATTCTATTCCCTTTGCAGTGCTATGGGCCCTGGTCAAAAGTAGTCCACTATAAAGGGAGTAGGGAGCTATTTGGAATGTAGCCTCTGTATGTTGTCCTACCCTTAGCCACTTTATCGCACAAAGACCCTTATCCTGCCTATCAGCATATTTAGGGATTTCATTAACTCGTGTAGCAGCGAGCCTGGCCATTGAACCGGCTGTACAGCATACTTCGCAAATGCTTTTTTTGCGAGGATGCAGTGAAAGTCCATAAATCACAGCAATGGCAGACATAAAAAGCTCTAATGGAAAGCAAGCCTTCTGAGACACTCTCACTCTGTCTACATTTGAATCAGGATGACTCATCAGAGGCCATTACTCAACGCAGACAGGAGTTGTTTCATTAAAACTCCGGCTTGAATGGCGTGTCTCAGCCATATTTCTTCAAAGATCTTATAGACATATGAGAAATGTGTTTGCACATCATGGTCAGAGAGAATCGGTCTTTGTTATCCAAAAGCTTTGTGGGAATTCAGAGGTCAAGTTTCATTGGCTTGTGTCTGCGGTCAGTGTGTATTCGTTCAGGAATACCTGAACAATTATAAAGGTCCTCTATTGAAATACAGACATCAAAAATAAAATACAACAGGAACATGTCACACATTGTCTTACTAGAACTGCATAAAGCTGGTACAGTATATGTAAACCTACACCCGCTCTCCAGTCAACGAAGCCCATACTTAAATCTTAAATCTTCAAAGAAGGATTTGCTTGTTTCACAGTGCCCCGGTCAACTGTCAAGGCACGACGACAGTCCGACAATAAATCTATCTGTGAAAACGACAGATTGAGAGATAGTTTTTACTCAGTGGGGCTACAAAAAATATTTCATTGTTTTTCTTCACGTTTAATAGATCCCTTTCTTCCTTTATTTATTCTTCAACTCTTCCAAGGGCACAGTATATACTTGACTGCCAGTAAATCTGTTTGGGGAGTAATCTGCCACTACCTACCAGCTGCTCCCATGGCACTGCCTGCTAGCATTCCTGTTGCCATGGGGATACCCAGTCATGCCACTCACACATAAAGCCTGGCCAAGTGCCAAGAGAGTGTGTGTGTGTATGCGTGCTTGCATGTGTGTGTGTTATTGGAGAGAGGAAAGTCAAACCATGTTTTGCTGTCATGCCAAATGAATAAAAGGTTTGAGCATTGAGCCAAGTACAGCCTCGATGAACTGCCATTACCAGCTTTTTGGAAGTCAGAGACAGTTCTTACAAGTGGTTGAGTAGTGTGTGTATGTGGGTGTACACATGTGTTCACTGTTCCATATTCTGCTGTTCCTGGAATCCTTTTACAAAGTGTCCTCTGTTTATGAATACACTGGACAAAATATGCCCTGCTTTTACCACATATCCTAACACTGCTGGTAGGTACCCACTGGGCACACACTGGTTGAATCAACGTTGTTTCCATGTCATTTCAATGAAATGACGTTGAACCAATGTGGAATAGATGTTGAATTGACGTCTGTGCCCAGTGGGTAGGCTATAACATTCTCAGTAAAAATCAAACACTCCAGCTAGGTTAATTACATTATGCTTGATATCCTTTCATTGTTTGGACAGTTGCGGGCCCTTTCTTTTCATATTTCCTCCCTGTAAGAAAAGCAGGAAAACTCCAGTAATGGTATACAAAAAAAATATGCATTTCAATAAACATTTTGATGTACAGTGATTTGCACCTGGTTACTCCCTTCCAACTTGTAAAACATTCATTAAGGTTTTCACTGAGTAAATCTTGTGGCATATGCAAGATAGGAAAAAGGCAAACCACTACTGGGGTTGGGTTGCCAGGGAAACCAGGTGACTGTATACTCTATGTGGTGTCGATGACATAATAAATTCCATGACGGTGAAACGCCAACTGTGAGAGGCAATAGGGGGTGGGCTTAGAGGGAGGCATACAGTAACAACATGCATGCATCACAAAATGAAAACGTTGATAAGAACAGTTTGGCAAAGGATCGCTAAGTAAATGATCGCTCTACTCAATGAAATCAGAGTGCTCATTGCAGGAAAACTCACCTAATGACCTTGCAGCCAGGTCCAGTGGCAACATGGTAGCAGATTATGGGTGGAATCCATCCTTACGACCTGTATTTGAACCATTCTGTTTCCACTTAAACCTAAAGTCCTTCTCACAGTCATAGTTAAGTGCCCTGTGTCACAGTAGAGAGTCCGAGGTGTTTATACAAGACTGTATGTGGCCAACATGAAGAGATTTACCTACGATTTTTCTTAGTCCTCCTTTGGAGCAAACATTTTCACACCACAAAGAATTGTATACCTCTCATTAATTCCTCATTTCAAACCCTCTTTCTTCCCAGCAGCCCAAAGACTTAACCCTTAACGTAAATCCCTTCATCTACAGAAGCTGCTTAGATTTCAGTTTCTGGCCCCATGTAGTGATCAAAGAGCTCCTGGGATGTTTCCCTAAATGAATGCCTTTTGTCCCTTTTATATTTGAAGTAGAATATGTGCACAAATATAGTATTTTAAAAGCCTGTTATATTAAATGAAGTGCCTTTTAACATAGACCAAATGAAAAATTCAATAAATCAGAATGGTTTTTTTATATGAATCAAGACAGTCTTTTGATATGTCCCTCTGTGCATCCTCTGTGATTTCTAGGACGATTTCAACCCACTTAACCCCAGCATTTGTTCAAGTTTTCCCCATCATTGTAAACCCCTAGCTATTTTGTTTCTTTGACAAAGTAAATTCTGAAGATAATTATTTATTTAATATGATAGGTGGTTCATTTTAAGGTAAGTAATCCCTGTCCCTCATTTCAACCCTGTTACGTGAAGTGAAACTTTCATTTTAATATGGTGAAACTATTCCTTTTTAAAAATGTTTTTCAAAAGAAACATTGAACATCTAATAGTGAAATCATAGTGTAAATGCATTTGAGCTGGTTCTACACGTTTTGGCCCTTTTCTGGTGTTTTGTGGTGGAAAACTGAGCAGGTCGAGCATATCGCGTGAACGCTGTTAACCCATAGATAGACATGGTCGAAATGTTTAAATAATACAAAAGAAAAATGTGAAGCTTGTATTCAATTGCACTTTTGCGCACAAAACGTCCATTCCCCGTCTAGGGTTGCAAAGGGAGGGTATATTACTGGAATTTTTGTAACTTTCAAGGTTTATTTTACATTTTATAAAATGACATCTAGTGGCCATTTTGGGTCGTTCAGAATATCACAGGTGTCTGTAATTATCTCGGGCCCTCTGTGTGGCCTTGTAAAATAAGTGATTTTTAAATAAAGCAGTATGACAACGCTGTAAAACATTAAGCTGTATAAACCTTAGTCCTAGTTCAAACACTAAAAAAATAAGTAACTTTCTCATTGGGATAGAGTGCCGTCTGAAACTGTTACATACACCTTTTGTCAATACATTGCTTTCAATGGGAAAACATGAGTGTCACAGGGTTGGCGTTTTTGTCAATACATTGCAGTCAATGGGAAAAGATCAACCAATTGTGTTATGGTTAGGGTTAGCAGTTACGGTTAAGTAAAGTGAAATAAAGGTTCAATGAATAAATAGGGTTAGACAGACAGGCAATTCTACGGGCAAATTGGTGAGACGCAGACAGTCAGACAGACAGACAAGCAGGCAGGCAGGTAGGCAGGCAGACAGTTTCAAGTATCATGTCAATCTAAAAGAATGTGACCGATATCCTCTTCAGGCTCCTAGTTTCTACATCTGCAAGATCATTGTGTACAATGGAGGTAAAAATGCTTTTGGGCCAATTTAATTAAAATGTAAAATGTTTGAAGATTCAAAATGTTTTTGATCTCCAATTAATCAAGCTGATATTCAATGCATGGCCTACCAGGGACATTCTTTATCAATGCCCTGAGTTTTAACAAGTCTTTATGTTAAGAATTGACCGTTCCACAGAGAGTTGAATACAGTGTTTTTGTGTAACTGCAGGGAGAGAATGAAGAACAATGTTGAGAATTAATTAAGTCATTTCCTGTAGCCACAGAAAGCTGAACCTGAACACATGGCATCCCTATAAGGTCACAATGGGTTGTTTGGAAGGATGGTTGGCTAGCTCAATTGCAATCCTTGGGGGAGTCATGGTTGTGTAAGGGCTGTAGGTAATAATTTTTATGAAAGAAAGGCTTTGTTGTCTGCTGGACCAAGTTTTCATTGTGAAGAGTGTCTGCTGAATGATCCCATACCCATGAGTTGTGTTTAGTGTTGGGGTAATGTGTAGGGTTGATTAATCTTATGCTACACAAAGATAAATAACACATTTTTTTATTCTACACTAATCCAATCAGCTGGATTTTTTTGCACCCGTTACTGAAATGGTTGTTCCAGTTGAAATGAAACACACCGAGAATCTTACTGCCGATAGACTGCTGAAAGGTACTTATCACAGTGGGAGGCCGTTCCTTCTCTTGCTATAACAAAAGCGGCACCTACTGCTTGCTGACCTGGTAGTGACCAACTGGTCGATTCCACTTGTAGGCAGTTGTGACAACCAAAAGAAAAAAAAGGGCATTTTCTCCACGGTTAAATTTCTTGAGGCAGTCACACTTCATATGCAATGTAGGCTATGGGATGGTTGCTATAGACGGAATGCATACTCAGTAAAATCGTTGAAATTGTTGCATGTTGAGTTTATATTATTGTTCAATATATGTATTAGGGCTGTCAAACGATAAAAATTATGAATCATGATTAATCGCATTAAATTCTGTAGTTAATCACGATTAGTCGCACATTTGTTATTTGCTCAAATTTGGTGCTAACTAAAGATTTTAACATACAAAAAGCAGGGACTGGGACTGAAACACAAAACATATTCTGATTCAGAATGTTTTTAATGGCATATTCACCATAACAAGTTAACTATTACAAAAGTCTTGTAACTTACTAATGCTCCCAGTAGGCCTGCTAATGCTCCCTCATAAATTCTCTCTCTCTCTCTCTCTCGCTCGCACGCACGCACACACACACACACACACACTTAAAGCTTCAGCCATTCCAAATGATTGTTCTCCCAATTACTGATTGGAGGGTTGGGTATAAGAAAACAATAACTGGCTCTATGGATACAAAGAACATAAACTTGTCCAACAATGTCATGAATTCCACAGAACATAAACCTGTAATACACTTCAGTCGTCCTCCTACTTCTTTTCACTGAGTCAGTTGCAAAGACAAACAAGCCTGTTGACATTTTCAGATGATAAAGCTGCTCTCTTCTTTTCGTACGATATGCCCAGAGAGTGAAAACAACCTCTCACAAGGTAATGATGTAGCAGACGTTGCCAGGTACCTTCGTGCAATGCAGGACAGCCTGGTGTGTGCCCCTGCATGCTGTGACCACCACTGTAGTGGACAGTCCTCCATGTTGATGCTGGGCTCTGTTTTGTAACGCTCCACGCATTTCTCAAAGGACTCCTCCTCTTCATCAGACTCAGAAGAACAAGAGGGCAGCTTCCTTCTTTGGTGGCTCTGACTTTGTTGCTTCATCAGGTTGCTGTGCAGGCCTCTCTTCCTTCAGAAAGTTGGTAACCAAAGCCAACACCTCACCCTTCTCAGGTCTGGGAAGGCACTTCAGGTCCTGCTGGAAAAAACAATTCTTAGATTTGGTGAACATTGTCAGAGCAGAAGGAAGCAAGTTTTCTTCCAGGACAACCTTGTACGTGGCTTGATTCCTGCATCCTTCACAAAGACAAATCTGCCCGATTCCAGCCTTGCTTCAATCTTGCAACCTTTCGGTTACTAGTCCAACACTCTAACCACTAGGCTACCTGCCGCCCCATCACCGATCCTCCACCAAATTGCACATTGGGTGCGAGACCTGGACAGGCCTACAAGCCACAATGTCTCGTACCCACTGTGAAATTTGGTGGAGGATCAGTGATGATCTGGGGGTGCTTCAGCAAGGCTGGAATTGGGCAGATTTGTCTTTGTGAAGGACGCATGAATCAAGCCACATACAAGGTTGTCCTGGAAGAAAACTTGCTTCTGCTCTGACAGTGTTCCCCAACTCTGAGGATTGGTTTTTCCAGCAGGACAATGCTCCATGCCACACAGCCAGGTCAATCAAGGTGTGGATGGAGGACCACCAGATCAAGACCCTGTCATGGCCAGCCCAATCTCCAGACCTGAACCCCATTGAAAACCTCTTGAATGTGATCAAGGGGAATATGGATGGTCACAAGCCATCAAACAAAGCCGAGCTGCTTGAATTTTTGTGCCAAGAGTGGCATAAAGTCACCCAACATCAATGTGAAAGACTGGTGGAGAGCATGCCAAGACGCATGAAAGCTGTCATTGAAAATCAGGGTAATTCCACCAAATATTGATTTCTGAACTCGTCCTAAGTGAAAACAGTATTGTGTTGTTTAAAAATTAATATGAACTTATTGTCTTTGCATTATTCGAGGTCTGACAACAGTGCATATTTTTTGTTATTTTGACCAGTTGTCATTTTCTGCAAATAAATGCTCTAAATGACAATATTTTGGGGGGAATTTGGGAGAAATGTTGTGTCACGATCTTCTAGTGGAGCGGACCAAGATACAGCGAGGTTTCCAGTGTACATACTTTATTTAAACGTAACTGGCAAAAACAATGAACAAATAAAGATCGTAACTCCGGTGTGGCTAAACAGGCACACACCACTAAACATACTAGAATAACAATGACCCACAAAACCCCAGTGAAAAACACAAACATATATATGGTTCCCAATTAGAGGTAATAGAGGTAACGACAATCAGCTGCCTCCAGATGCACTGGAGGCCCGGAGCTTGGAGCCGGAACAGTACATACCAGGCTGGGACGACACCCTAGAGGCCTGGTACGTGGAACAGGAACAGTTCGTGCCGCTCTCTTGATGCGCACAGGCGCCCTGGTGCGGGGAGCAGGAACAGGCTGTGCTGGGCTCGCGATGCACACAGGGGTTCTGGTGCGGGAAGCAGGAACAGGCTGTGCTGGGCTCGCAATGCGCACAGGGGACCTGGTGCGTGAAGCAGGAACAGGCTGTGCTGGGCTGGGCTCGCGATGTGCACAGGGGTTCTGGTGCATGGAGCAGGAACAGGCTGTGCTGGGCTCGCGATGCGCACAGGGG
>QNTS01002860.1:100296-119998 GCA_003317085.1 Hucho hucho | reverse complement strand
TCCTCCCTGGGACGGCAATACTCCCCAGGCTGGGTCCAGGGTCCCTTTCCATCCAGTTCTTCTTCCCATGTCCAGATCTCCTGCTGACCCCGATTATCTCGCTGCTTGGTCCTCATTTTGGTGGGTCATTCTGTCACGATCTTCTAGTGGAGCGGACCAAGATGCAGCGAGGTTTCCAGTGTACATACTTTATTTAAACTGGCAAAAACAATAAACAAATAAAGATCGTAACTCCGGTGTGGCTAAACAGGCACACACCACTAAACATACTAGAATAACAATGACCCACAAAACCCCAGTGAAAAACACAAACATATATATGGTTCCCAATTAGAGGTAACGACAATCAGCTGCCTCTAATTGGGAACCATTAACCCAACATAGAAATATATAAACTAGAACAAAAACCCTCCTAAACAAAACACAACTAAACATGCCAGCCTGCTAACTCAGGCCTGGACGTGACATGTTGTCAATAAATTATAGAATAAAACAAAAATGTTCATTTTACCCAAGCACATACCTATAAATAGTAAAACCAGAGAAACTGATAATTTATATATATATATATTATTATTATTTTTATTTATTTTTTGTTACGTTACAGCCTTTTTCTACAATGGATTAAATAAAAACAATTCCTGAACAATCTACACACAATACCCCACAATGACAAAGCAAAATCTGTTTTTTTGAAATGTTAGCAAATTTCTAAATAAAAATACCTTATTTACATAAGTATTCAGAGCCTTTGCTATGAAACTTGACATTAAGCTCAGTGGCATCCTGTTTTCATTGATCATATTTGAGATGTTTCTAAACTTGATTGGACATTATTTGGAAAAGCACACCCCTGTCTATATAAGGTCCCACAGTTGACAGTGCATGTCAGAACAAAAATCAAGGAGGTGACCAAGATCCCGATGGCCACTCTAACAGAGCTCCAGACTTCCTCTGTGGAGATGGAAGAACCTTACAGAAGGACAACCATCTCTGCAGCACTCCACCTATCATGGTATATGTTAGAGTGGCCAGACGGAAGCCACTCCTCAGTAAAAGGAACATGACAGCCCGCTTGGTGTATGCCAAAAGGCACCTAAAGGAATCTCAGACCATGAGAAACAAGATTCTCTGGTCTGATGAAACCAAGATTGATCTCTTTGGCCTGAATGCCAAACATCACATCTGAAGGAAACCTGGCACCATCCCTACGGTGAAGCATGGTGGGTGCAGCATCATGCTGTGGGGATGTTTTTCAGCGGCAGGAACTGGGAGCAAAGTACAGAGAGATCCTTGATGAAAACCTGCTCTAGAGTGCTCAGGGTCTCAGACTGTGGCGAAGGTTCACCTTCCAACAGGATAAGCACACTACCAAGACAATGCAGGAGTGGCTTCAGGACAAGTCTCTGAATGTCCTTGAGTGGCCCAGCCAGAGCCTGGACTTGAACCCAATCGAACATCTCTGGAGAGACCTGAAAATATCTGTGCAGCGACGGTCCCCATCCAACCCAGCAGAACTTGAGAGGATATGCAGTCAATTGAAATAAATTAATTACAAATTTTCCACAAAAGGGCTTTATTACAGACAGAAATACTCTACAGTTTCATCAGCTGTTCGGGTGACTGGTCTCAGACGATCCCACAGGTGAAGAAGCCTAATGTGGAGGTCCTGGGCGGGCGTGGTTACACGTGGTCTTTTGTTGTGAGGCCGGTTGGACGTACTGCCTAATTCTCTAAAACAATGTTGGAGGCAGCTTATGGTAGAGAAAGGAACATTAAATTCTCTGGCAACAGCTCTGGTGGACATTCATGCAGTCAGCATGCCAATTGCACTCTCACTCAAAGCTTGAGACATCTGTGGCATTGTGTTGTGAGACAAAACTGCACATTTTAGAATGGCCTTTTATTGTAAGGTGCACATGTGTACTGATCATGCTGTTAAATCAGCTTCTTGATATGCCACACCTGTCTTGGCAAAGGAGAAATGCTCACTAACAGGGATTTTGTTTGTTTGTTGGGAAAATAAGATTTTTGTATCTATGGAAAATGTCTGACATCTTTTCTTTAATCTCATGAAACATGAGACCAACACTTTACATGATGCCATTTATGTTTTTGTTTGGTATATATACAGTACTATCAGCTACAGTAGGATACTAAATACAGTGTCCAGTGGCACTGACTCACCTAATGATGAAGATGAAGCCATGACTACTACTCACGGTGATGGCCGACTCGCTCCTCTTGGCAAAAGCATATCTCAAGATGAGCTACTTAGAAAAATAGTGCTGCTGTTCGCAAGAAATTGGAGCTTGTAGTGAAACATTTTTTTTATTGGTTCTACAGACAGATTAGTCTTCTCTTTTCAGCGGTAGGCAGTATTTTCTTTCCAAACTAAGTTTTCCCCGCAATTGTATTTTGAAATCTGCAAAAGGCAAACAGACAGCCGCAACCAACCAGAAAAATATAATCCATAGATGGCAGTTCCCATTCAAGTCAGGACTGGCAGACATTGCTAGAGTACCCATGAGCTTAACACTCAAATTGCCAGGGTAAGAGGTTCCAAAACCATTCTATGGATTATATGTCTATGGCCACGATGCAACAAGCTCTATATTTGGCGCACACACACTGCCAAATTGTGGCCTTCCCGACTGTAGGCAAACGGTAACTGCCAAGATTGAGGAAACAATTGAATAAATGAGGGATACAAAGTTTATGTTATGGTGTGTGAGGGGCATTTTCCTGGCATGGTTTAGGTCCACTTGTAGAATCTATGCCAAGGCGCATTGAAGCTGTTCTGGCAGCTCGTGGTAGCACAACACCCTTTCAAGACACTTTATATTGGTGTTACCTGTATGCATGCACTTGTGATAAAAATATAATCTAGTCATTTTTTAGAAACTATTGATCCTCTGTGGTTAAATTGAAACCTATTAATAACAACGTAATTGTTTTTTGTTCGTTCTTTGACTCATGGGCCCCCTGTGGGCTTGGGTCCAGCCCCTGACTCACACAATTGACCAGTCACATTTATTTATTATGCAGTTTATCCCCCCCAAAATATGAAACAGTTACCCAATCAAGGAAGGGCCCCCCAATTACCCACATGGGTCCCCTACCTCTTCTCCTCCCCCATCTGACGATTAGCAGAGCTGCAGCAGTCTGTCTGTCTGTCTCTCTCGTGAATGTATGTCTCTGTCTGTCTATCTGTCTGCCTACCTGCCTGTCTTGTCTGGTTTCTCTAACACTGTCTGTCTGTCTGTCTGTCTGTCTGTCTGTCTGTCTGTCTGTCTGTCTGTGAATGTATACAGTTGAAGTCGGAAGTTTACATACACATACATTTCAACCACTCCACAAATGTCTTGTCAACAAACTATAGTTTTGGCAAGTCAGTTAGGACATCTACTTTGTGCATGACACAAGTCATTTTTCCAACAACTGTTTACAGACAGGTTATTTCACTTATAATTCACTGTATCACAATTCCAGTGGGTCAGAAGCTTACATACAGTAAGTTGACTGTGCCTATAAACAGCTTGGAATATTCCAGAAAATGATGTCATGGCTTTAGAAGCTTCTGATAGGCTAATTTACATCATTTGAGTCAATTGGAGGTGTACCTGTGGATGTATTTCAAGGCCTACCTTCAAACTCAGTGCCTCTTTGCTTGACATCCATGGAAAAATCAAAAGAAATCAGCCAAGACCTCAGAAAAAAAATTGTAGACCTCCACAAGTCTGGTTCATCCTTGGGAGCAATTTCCAAATGCCTGAAGGTACCACGTTCATCTGTACAAACTATACTACGCAAGTATAAACACCATGGGACCACGCAGCCGTCATACCGCTCAGGAAGGAGACACGCCCAGAGATGAACGTACTTTGGTGCAAAAAGTGCAAATCAATCCCAGAACAACAGCAAAGGACATTGTGAAGATGCTGGAGGAAACTGGTACAAAAGTATCTATATCCACAGTAAAATGAGTCCTATATCGACATAACCTGAAAGGCCGCTCAGCAAGGAAGAAGCCTCTGCTCTAAAACCACCATAAAAAAGCCAGACTACGGTTTGCAACTGCACAGGGGGACAAAGATCAAAGTTTTTTGAGAAATGTCCTCTGGTCTGATGTCCTCTGGCCATAATGACCATCGTTATGTTTGAAGGAAAAAGGGGGAGGCTTGCAAGCCGAAGAACACCATCCCAACCATGAAGCATGGGGGTGGCAGCATCATGTTGTGGGGGTGCTTTGTTGCAGGAGGGACTGGTGCACTTCACAAAATAGATGGCATCATGAGGAAGGACAATTATGTGGATATATTGAAGCAGCATCTCAAGACATCAGTCAGGAAGTTAAAGCTTGGTCGCGAATGGGTCTTCCAAATGGACAATGATCCCAAGCATACTTCCAAAGTTGAGGCAAAATGGCTTAAGGCCAACAAAGTGAAGGTATTGGAGTGGCCATCACAAAGCCCTGACCTCAATCCTATAGAAAACTTGTGGGCAGAACTGAAAAAGCGTGTGTACGAGCAAGGAGGCCTACAAACCTGACTCAGTTACACCAGCTCTGTCAGGAGGAATGGGCCAAAATTCACCCAATTTATTGTGGAAAGCTTGTGGAAGGCTACCCGAAACGTTTGAGTTAAACAATTTAAAGGCAATGCTGCCGTATACTAATTGAGTGTATGTAAACTTCTGACCCACAAGGAATGTGATGAAAGAAATAAAAGCTGAAATAAATCATTCTCTCTACTATTATTCTGACATTTCACATTCTTAAAATGAAGTGGTGATCCTAAATGACCTACGAAAGGGAATTCTTACTAGGATTAAATGTCAGGAATTGTGAAAAACTGAGTTTAAATGTATTTGGCTAAGGTGTATGTAAACTCCCGACTTCAACTCTATATCTGTCTGTCTGTCTGTCTCTCGTGAATTTATGTCTCTGTCTGTCTATCTGTCTGCCTACCTGCCTGTCTTGTCTGGTTTCTCTAACACTGTCTTATTGTCTGTCTGTCTCTCTGTCTGTCTGTCTGTCAGTCTGTCTGTCTGTGAATGTACATGGCTGTCTGTCTTGTCTGGTTTTTCTAACACTGTCTCTCTCTCTCTTTCTGTCTGTCTGTCTGTCTGTCTGTCTGTCTGTCTGTCTGTCTGTCTGTCTGTCTGTCTGTCGGGGATTGTATATGTCTGTCTGTCTTTCTGTCTGTGAGTGTTTCTGTCATCTGTCTTTCTGTCTGAGTCTTCAATAATTTGCCAATAGAATTGTATATATGTCTGTATGTCTAACCCTAACCCCTAACCCTAACCCTTGTGACACTCATCTTTTCCCATTGAATGCAATGTATTAACAAAAATGTAAACCTTGTGACATGTTTTCCCATTGAATGCAATGCTCTGTCAAAAACGTCAACAATGTGACACTCATCTTTTCCCATTAAATGCAACGTACTGACAAAAAGTTTTCCTTTTTGCAAAAATGTGACAGTATGACATTTTCCTATAATATCATGTTGTCCTTTGTAAACCTCTAATGTGCTCTTTATGACAGAATATAAAAACTAGGTGAAATAAAAACATTGTTTTTCATGAAGTTAATCAGAAGGTGGAATAACCCTCCTAATACTGTTTGTGAAACCACAGTGAAAGTCTCGCACTGTGATGTTAGGTCATTGTGGAGAAGGAAGGGCAGGCAGCAGCATCTCGTAAAATGGCTGACTGTTCAGATTGGCGTCCTTGTGAATCCAATGCTGTGACAGCAGTAATAACCTGCTTGTCTTTATTGCGTCCTTCTCACAGGTCCGACCTGTGTTAGAGCTCTTTCTGAGTCTAATCGGTCTAAATGTAACATGCTGTTTCACCAGGTCATGATCAAGTCATACAACCCTAAATTCGTTATTACGCTTCCAGCTGTTTTATCTGCAAAACCTCGAGAGGAGAAACACTTGAAAGCAACTAATTCCTGCCTGCACCCTGCCAGCACCCTGCCAGCACGCGGACAGAGATGTATATTTTCCTGGTATAAAGCTCTTATTAGCTTTGGACTGAGGGTACTTCCAACTGGCTGTGTGGAGACTATTACTGAAACCCTCGGGCCTGAGTCCCAAATGATACCCTATTCCTTATATAGTGCACTACTTTTGACAAGAGCCCATAGGGCTCCTATAGGGCTCTGGTCAAAAGAAATGCACTACATAGGGTATAGGGTATTCTACATAGGGATTCTGATTGAGCTCCATCTCTTTAGAGAGTTCACCATCTCATGCTGCTTGCCAGGAAGAGAATGGAACAGTGACATGCCCGGTGAGGTGTTCTAGCTCTCCACAAGTGGTGGACTGTAGTCAATAGATCTGCAGGGAGTGTAAATGCTCTATTTTAACCTTCTCTGGATTAAAGGATAATATGTATCTGTAGGAGACTGTAGTTTAAAGCATGGTGCTTACAACGCCAGGGTAGTGGGTTTGACACTATCTTCTAAATTAATTTTGCACACTAATTTAAATACATTTCAATTAGCATATAATCACTGAGCATGTTTTGTGTATATGAGAGGATTGGGACCATCCTTGCCAAGCCACTGTGTGTTAATCCTTAGTCCTGGGCCATGGCAGGAACAGGGTTGTGTGCAGTTTGTGGTAGGGTTGGCTGCTGTACTGCGTGGCCTGTCAGCTGCCTCCTAATCACTCCCCAGTCCTCTCCTCTCCACCCAACCCCTTGACCCTGCTTGTGAGGTCTAACTAACGAAGCTCTCTCCCCCTGGCACTCTCCTGCCAGCTAAAGCACAGAGCCAGAACCAGAGTATCACAGTCTATGTGGCTGGCATCCCTGCCTTGAACAGCAGCCTGCCCTGAAGGATCACCTCTCCTCCCTGTCGGGAATAGTAGTGGTATGGAGTATATGAAAAGCAACATATTGGCTTTGTGAGTATTCATTTCAGCTACTCTGTCACGTGATGCATGAAGCACAGTCAAAGTTTTAACAGGTTTCACATCACTTTTGCACCTTATTATATGATATTATTGCATTTGCATAGCATTGCATTGCATAACAACATTTGTTGTGGGGCCCCTAAAAACGTTCCAAAAATACAATGGAGAGAAAATGTACTGCATGGTTTTCTCCTATAGAATATTCCCATGTTGGTTGTTCTTTGAACCCCTCTCTCAATTCAAATGCATTGCTCTCCTAATAGGAGCTGTCACTTTGTGTGGATATTTACCCTGGACTGTGTGTGGCTATGAGGAGCGTAGGTGTTCACTCTGGGGCCCACTTGTCTATGTAATGAATGCGAAAACAATGAGACACCCAGTGGCTCCCTCTCTCCATGGGCCGACCTGGGTCTGATTCGCCTTGGCAAGGGGGACAGAGACCCAAAACAAAGCTGAAGGAGATTCCTCTTGGGGGGTTCAGAGGTCAGGCACCAAGCCCCGCTAACAGGCAATTTCTCCAGTTTGGGCTTCCGAATGGGAAAAAGACACAGAGGCCCAGAGACAATGGGATAAAAGGGACCCTCTGAAACTATTATATTCTGAGGAAGTGATGGCCGTGAATGATGACAGTGAGTGAATAGGGACTGAATAGGGAGGTTGGCTCCATTAAGGGCCGTGGACACTCCATTATGGCAACACAGGGAGGTGGTGATGAGGTGGGACATTTTCCCTATTAGGCCTCTTTCTTCACACCACTCTGTCCTCTTGGAGATAGGGGCGAGTCAGATTACTGTTTGCCTAACATCAAGCCCTTCAGATCTCCCCTCGGGACACCTGGAATGTTATTCATATTTTTCATAATTAATAAACAATATTTTTTTTCTAAATGCAGAAAATCTGATGTTTCTATGTCAAACAGTTTAGTTATATTTCAGTCTTCTGTGATGTACATGAAGTGTAATATTGGGATGCAAACTCAAAATGGAATACATTTCTAACTCTACATCTGACATGGTACAGGTGTCTTCTATTTTTTAAGCCCATAACCATGTGTGTGAGGTGTATACTTTTGTTTCAAAGTAGATTTGAAACACGGTGTGACCCTGATTCAGCCCACTGCCGTACACATCAAATCAAATTTTATTGGTCGCATACACATGGTTAGCAGATGTTAATGCGAGTGTAGCGAAATGGTTGTGCTTCTAGTTCCAACCATACAGTAAAATCTAACAAGTAATCTAACAATTTCACAACAACTACCTTATACACACAAGTGTAAGGGAATGATTAAGAATATGTACATATAAATATATGGATGAGCGACGGCCGAACGGCATAGGCAAGAGGCAGTAGATGGTATAGAGTACAGTATATACATATGAGATGAGTAATGTAGGGTGTGTAAACATTATATAAAGTGCCATTGTTTAAGTGACTAGTGATACATTTGTTACATCCAATTATTAATTATTAAAGTGGCTAGAGATTGAGTCTGTATGTTGGCAGCAGCCACTCAATGTTAGTGATGGCTGTTTAACAGTCTGATGGCCTTGAGATAGAAGCTTTTTCAGTCTCTCGGTCCCAGCTTTGATGCACCTGTACTGACCTCCGCTTCTGGATGATAGCGGGGTGAACAGGCAGTGGCTCGGGTGGTTGTTGTCCTTGATGATCTTTTTGGCCTTCCTGTGACATCGGGTGGTGTAGGTGTCCTGGAGGGCAGGTAGTTTGCCCCCGGTGATGCGTTGTGCAGACCTCACTACCCTCTGGAGAGCCTTACGGTTGTGGGTGGAGCAGTTGCCGTACCAGGCGGTGATACCCGACAGGATGCTCTCAATTGTGCATCTGTAAAAGTTTGTGAGTGTTTTTGGTGACAATCCAAATTTCTTCAGCCTCCTGAGGTTGAAGAGGCGCTGTTGCGCCTTCTTCACCACGCCGTCTGTGTGGGTGGACCATTTCAGTTTGTCCGTGATGTGTATGCCGAGGAACTTAAAACTTTCCACCTTCTCCACTACTGTCCCATTGATGTGGATAGGGGGGTGCTCCCTCTGCTGTTTCCTGAAGTCCACGATCATCTCCTCTGTTTTGTTGACGTTGAGTGAGAGGTTATTTTCCTGACACCACACTCCGAGGGCCCTCACCTCCTCCCTGTAGGCCGTCTCGTCGTTGTTGGTAATCAAGCCTACCACTGTTGTGTCGTCTGCAAACTTGATGATTGAGTTGGAGGAATGCATGGCCACGCAGTCATGGGTGAACAGGGAGTACAGGAGAGGGCTGAGAACACACCCTTGTGGGGCCCCAGTGTTGAGGATCAGCGGGGTGGAGATGTTGTTTCCTACCCTCACCACCTGGGGGCGGCCCGTCAGAAAGTCCAGGACCCAGTTGCACAGGGCAGGGTCGAGACCCAGGGTCGAGACGTTAATGACGAGTTTGGAGGGTACTATGGTGTTGAATGCTGAGCTGTAATCGATGAACAAGTATTCCTCTTGTCCAGATGGGTTAGGGCAGTGTGCAGTGTTCAGTGTGCAGTGTGATTGCGATTGCGTCGTCTGTGGACCTATTGGGGCGGTAAGCAAATTGGAGTGGGGTCTAGGGTGTCAGGTAGGGTGGAGGTGATGTGATCCTTGACTAGTCTCTCAAAGCACTTCATGATGACGGAAGTGAGTGCTACGGGGCGATAGTCGTTTAGCTCAGTTACCTTAGCTTTCTTGGGAACAGGAACAATGGTGGCCCTCTTGAAGCATGTGGGAAGAACAGACTGGGATAGGGATTGATTGAATATGTCCGTAAACACACCAGCCAGCTGGTCTGTGCATGCTCTGAGGACGCGGCTAGGGATGCCGTACAATGTTAATTAAGTGTCTGGGAAGTGTTTAAGCAGATTTACTTGAGTGTCTGCACTAAAATTATATCACCACCATATGCCGCTAAAACTTAACAGAGACTCATCTAGCCCTGCATGCCTCCTCTAAATCGCTCTTCTTGTATCGCTCTGTCATTGTTTAAATTTCTCTCTTTGATTGACAGGATAATAATTTTGTCATGTTAATTTTCATATGTCGTTGTCAGCTATTCAATAAAGGATTAATTTAGGCATTATGTTTTCAGTGGACAATATATTGCCTCTGTTAAATGTTGAAATAAAATGTTTGGCTTGATTGATGGCAGTTCATGATCTCTAGACCTTATCAGAATATCTGTGAAGCTATTGCAGAGGTGGAAGTCATCTCTTTATCACATGAAGAGGACCTAGCTGTGCCGAACGTTTGAGTGATGCTCAACTCTTCGATGTTTCAAACCATCTCATGTGAAAGTTGACCAAGATTCAAAGCAACATCAAATAATCCCTTCATGAGGAAGTACTATTTCTAGATTTATTTTCTTCTGAACTTTGATTCTCCTGAAGAAAATGCAAAATGCAGCATCATATGATGCAAAATGCATCATACCGGCTGTATTTCTGTATTTTGAAAGTTATATATCTTGAAAACTTGACTGCTGACATACAAAACATGTTAGGATTATATCAACAATGGAATAATGAAACAAATACCAAAAGATAGTTTTGGAGTGGAGTTTTCCTTTAAGGTCTCCTTGAGAGTAGGAGTAAGAGTAGGAGTTTGGCCTATATCTGTCTTCCACACTCCACAACACCACAAAAGGCAAATGGGTTTGCTAGTGCTGAAGATGTAGGACATTCACATGAAATATGGTCACAGCTAGAGCCCGTTCATCTGTATACAGACGCCTCACTGACAGCTACAGAATGCTGCATGGTGCATATCAAGAACCATGAGGGATTTCTAAATGTTTTTGAGGTTATATCATTTAAGGAGTTGACGGTTCTTTCCCATAAACCACAGTGAAAGACTCGGTGATTAAGCAAAGTCTTGAGGCGTGAGGGTCCTGATTATTGCTGTCTAAATGTGATTGTGTGTAATCTTGTCGATTCAGATGGTGTTCCACACATTGTCAGTGTGCAGCAGCAGAAGCATGTCTAGACCCAAATAGCCTGTTTCATTGAACTCCAAAGGAGGCAGCCACATGTTTCAGAGCCCTTTAAAGCTACGCTCCACAGCTGTCTGTGACTCGCTGAGAGTCTTCTATGCGAAGGAAGAAGAGGTCTCTAGATATGCTCAACAGAGTTTCTTCTTTCTTTAACCAACGAAAATGTGTCCGTCGGGGATATAGTGATAAGAGGTGATTATATTCACACCAGGGGAATTTAGAAAAAGTGTCAGCGTATTTGCAACACACCTCCATGTAATTGCGTTTCCATTTGCGTGTGTTGCACTTGCTTTCAGTAGTGTCTATGAATCACATGATTATGAAGGCATAAATGTATGAAAGTGTGTATACATTTTAAATGTATGCCTCTCTGTGGTCACCAAGGCACATCGTAAGAGTAGGGTGATTAACCCCGGTGTCCTGACTAATTTCCCAATCTGGCCTTCATACCATCATGGCCACCTAATCATCCCCAGCATCCAATTGTATCATTCATCCCCCTTCCTCTCCCCTGTAACTATTCCCCAGGTCGTAGCTGTAAATGAGAATGTGTTCTCAGTCAACATACCTGGTAAAATAAGGGTTGAATATTTTTTTTATCAAAATGTAGTGATGTCCTTGTGATGTACTTGTCTATTAATGTTATGTATTATATCATGTTTTATGATTTTTGTGGACCCCAGGAAGAGTAGCTGCTGCTTTAGCAGAAGCTAAGGAGGAACTTAATACAATAAAAAAACATACAAATTCACATGTGAAAACTTTAACGTGAAATCACATTAACTTATCACATTAACTTCACACAAGATCACATTATTACATGTGAAATTCATGTTTTTTTCTGTAAGGAGTATGATATGTTGTTGTCTCTTCACTGCGCAGTAAAAGTGTCTTCAAAATGTCATGATGCATTGCGAGCTGTAGTGTGCATAATCTCTCGTAATGTGAGTCTTGTTATACCAATGTATCCCAGCATGAGAGAGAAATAGAATCATAGTCCACAGCTTCTACACATTGGCATTACGATTTAATCTAATCAAAGCGTCTCCATTGAAAGTCATCTCCAGGCGATACACACATTCTGTCTACCAGTCAGTAGAGATTCCTGCTGTTAGCATATTCCAATTTGCGCCACCCATAAGTGAGCGACCTACATGCCAAGTATAGACCATATATTGAGTTCCCTACAGGTTATAGAAAAGAGCAGAAGTGTGGAACTCTCCGTTCAGAACCCAGTCCTACTTACCTACTTACCTACAGGTTATGGAACATTTTCTCTTTTAGTATTTCTCTAGTAGCTTTCCTCAAGGAGAAAGCTGCCTGTCAAAGATTATAAAACAAAAACACTTCAGTAAATACTACAGTATACCACAGTCTGCAAAACACTACAGTAATTACTATAGTATATAAACAATTTCACTTCAGTATTTTTACTATAGTAAACTGTAAATACTACAGTATATTACAGTATACTACAGTAAATACTAGTTCACAAAACACTACAGTGATATAGTATTCCTAACATAGTATACAATATAGTATTTTTTGATATGAGTCATATCATAAGAATTGTAATTCGCAACATATCAAACGAAATGGATGATGGACATCCACAAATTAATACATACCATACCAAACGTAACATATCATACTAATTTGTGTCCCTGATTTTCGTTTACTATGTTACGTCTACTCCTGAGTCCAGGTTGATATGTGACATTTAAGATCACAATGATGGCCTCTATTTGAAATATAGCCTACTCAGTGTTGCGTAATTTAAAAAAATAAAATAAATGCACAGTAGAAAATGACAGACAGTAGCAAGTGCTGCTGTTCAGTCAATTGAGTACAACCTCACATTAGAGTAAAATATCAAGGATGACGGTAGATGTCTAATTATTATTGAAAGCACTATAACTGCCTTTGCTCATTAAGGAAATTATCTGGCCTATTTAAACCCTTATTGTTTACACTGTCTCATTACAGGAGAAGTTTACTTTTTTACAACCAAATTTGTATTTTGGATGTAAACGGCATGTTATTGAAGTGTCCATACACGTTTTTGCAATTTGACTTGTTTTTCAGAAACAGACCCCAACCAGTGATTGACTTCCTCATCCCTGTTCTTCAGTATTGGGGCTAAAATATAAAAATGACCAAAAGCTCCAGAAACACCCAAATGCATGCTTTTAGAAACTGAAAACTCTCAGTATAGTGATACAGTTCTTTAGATATTGTATACATGAAATTGTGTCATTCTGAACTTTTAGTTGCACAAAATGGAATATAAAATTGCGGATAAAGTTTAATGTGTACAACATCAACAACATACATATGTTTTATTGTAAATTGTCACAAAATGAAAGTCCAGAATTTGGCAAATACCATTAAAGAAAATGTTACTGTACTGAAACAAAAACAATCTTTTGTCTTCCAAGAGAACAATTCACTGTATAAATTACTGTATAAATCATTCCCTATAGCCTAGTTCATTAGAAACAATATGATTAATGTCACTACACAACTTCATCCAGTAGTGATAAGATTCGTATTAAGATCCGTATCAAATGCATCTTCTTAAAAGATCCTTGAAAGACGTTTGAAGATGAGCAACAATTGTATTGTCCTTCTTCAATGTTTAATTGAAGATTAGCTTTCAGTCTATTGAGTACACATGTACAGTAAACACACGAATCCACATCTTGAGATGTTTACGGTCACAGCACACACACAAAGCAGGTCGTCTGCAAATGCATGTTCCCAGCCAAAACAGTTTAGAGGAGTTTGTGCATATATTATGACGACATTTTGTGACGTCTGTTCTGATACAAAAATCTTGAGATCAGCCAAAGTCTACTCCCCCATCCATGACTGGTCAACTTTAGGGATTTTTCAATAAAGTCTTTGTTGTCATTTAAGGAGAGATGACTTGTTTTCATGCACATTTTTTTTTTAGAAATACTGCACCAAACATCTTAGTTAGATATAAAATCGTGTAACAACGATCTCCTTGGCAAAAATGTCAAAATGAATGACAGATTTCTTGAGTTATCTTAGATTCATTCTGACTTTTGAGGATGTGTACACTGGCTATGGCATCTAAAAATTACCAAACAGTACTATTGCCGCTTCTCGTTTTTTTCAAGCAAAGGGCTTTTAAGGGAATATGCAAGCACACTCATTCAGTTCGCCTATCCAACTTCGACTAACCGCCCGCCAAGACGAACCATCCTGACGCCTTTATTCAGACTCATATTATTAGGTGGTCTCAAGCCCACTTTTAGCTAAAAACTTGGGAACCTTTTTTTGCCAGTCTGTTCTTCTGCCCCTGAACAAGGCAGTTAACCCACTGTTCCTAGGCCGTCATTGAAAATAAGAATTTGTTCTTAACTGACTTGCCTGGTTAAATAAAGGTAAAAAATAAATACAGGGCATTGGGGCGGTAGGTAGCCTAGTGGTTAGAGCGTTTGACTAGTAACCGAAAGGTTGCAACATCAAATCCCCGAGCTGACAAGGTAAAAACCTGTCGTTCTGCCCCTGAACAAGGCAGTTAACCCACTGTTCCTAGGCCGTCATTGAAAATAAGAATTTGTTCTTAACTGACTTGCCTGGTTAAATAAATTATTATAATAATTCGTAAAGTATTCAGACCCCTTGACTTTTTCCACATTTTGATAGATTATAGCTTTCTAAATTGATTAAATTGTTTCCCCCCTCATCAATCTACACACAATACCTGATAATGACAAAGCAAAAACAGGTTTTTAGAAATGTTTGCAACTGTATAAATAATAAAAAACTGAAAATATAACATTTACATAACTATTCAGACCCTTTACTCAGTACTTTGTTGAAGCACATTTGGCAGCGTTTGGCAGTGTCTTGGGTTTGAAGCTACAAGCTTGGCACACCTGTATTTGGGGAGTTTCTACCAATCTTCTCTACAGATCCTCTCAAGCTGGATGGGGAGTGTCGCTGCACAGCTATTTTAAGGTCTCTCCAGAGATGTTTGATCAGGTTCAAGTCTGGGCTCTAGCTGGGCCACTCAATGACATTCAGAGACTTGTCCTGAAGCCCCCCCTGCGTCAACTTAGCTGTGTGCTTAGGGTCGTTGTCTTGTTGGAAGGTGAACCTTCGCCTAGTCTGAGGTCCTGAGCGTTCTGGAGCAGGATCTCCCTGTACTTTGCTCCATTCATCTTTCCCTCGATCCTGACTAGTCTCCCAATCCCTGGCGCTGAAAAACATCCCAACAGCATGATGCTGCCACCACCGTGCTTCACTGTAGGGATGGTGCTAGGTTTCCTCCAGACGTGACGCTTGGCATTCAGGCCAAAGAGTTCAATCTTGGTTTCATCAGACCAGAGAATCTTGTTTCTCCTTTAGGTGCCTTTTGGCAAACTCCAAGCGGGCTGTCATGTGCATTTTACTGAGTAGTGGCTTCCGTCTGGCCACTCTACCATAAAGGCCTGATTGGTGGTGTGCTGCAGAGATGGTTGTCCTTCTGGAAGGTTCTCCCATCTCCAGAGAGGAACTCTGGAACTCTGTCAGAGTGACCATCGGGTTCTTGGTTACCTTCCTGACCAAGGCCCTTCTCCCCCAATTGCTCAGTTTGGCCGGGTGGCCAGCTCTAGGAAGAGTTTTGGTGGTTCCAAACTTCTTCCATTTAAGAATGGAGGCCATTGTGTTATTGTGGACCTTCAATGCTGCAGAAATGTTTTGGTACCCTTCACTATATCTGTGCCTCGACACAATTCTGTCTCGGATTGAATTGTCCAACCAATTGAATTTACCCCAGGTGGACAATCAATTTGTAGAAACATCAAGGATGATCAATGTAAACAGGATGCACCTGACCTCAATTTTGAGTCTGAATACTTATGTAAATAAGGTATTTCTAAAAACCTGTTTTCACTTTGTCAGTATTGGGTATTGTGTGTAGATTGGTGAGTAAAACAAATAATTTAATGCATTTTAGAGTAAGACTGTAACGTAACAACATTTGGAAAAAGTCAAGGGGTCTGAATACTTTCCGAATGCACTGCATGTATGAACATAAAACCTACATCCTTTAAATTCCGAGATAGTAAACTTGAGCATTATCATTTGTAGACCATTTTCTTTCTTGATGGCATCCTGGATTGTGGAGAAATGTCAACATGTAACATTTCTGGGAGGCTGTTAAGTTGAATTGAGCAACACGGCCCAACCTTTTACTGAAACCATTTACCAATCATCTATTTATAAAGAAGCCCACAAAGGTCAAGTGACAGGGCTAGGGAGAGAGATTATTTGAAATTAAATAAGGATTGGTGGACTCCTCTAGCATGACCTTGACTTGTGTCCACTCAGCAACTTGCTCAGAGACTGGGCTGCTTGCCAGTGATGTAATGGGATAACTATGCAGCCAGGGGTGCTACAACGCAACAGACCCTTACTGTGTGTATATCCCAACTTGTTCTCCACTGTCTTCAAATCCTGTAATATGTGCGTTTGTGTTTCCCTCTCCGCTAAGACACAGACAACTTGGAGACCCTCAAGACGACAAATTACACTAAAGGAAAAGTGCTCTTCCAACCCAACAGAGACAAGAATTTCTACCGTCAGTGATAATCAACGTCAACATGTCCTAAAGTAGAATAGTCACCAGAATTATTGTCTATGCATCCCTAGACGCCAGTGGCAAACCGTGACTATTGAACCTAGGACTTCAGTGCGGATAAATAATTACAACAGTGGCACATCAAAGTTGACAGGCTCCTGGTGCTGAAAGGACAGCGACCGTAATATGCACACTCCGTGTACGAAAGAACAACTATTACTTCCCATTGCAAACATATTTTATCACGTTCAGCACACAAAGTAACCGGTGATATGAAGTTTAAATGCAACAATGTTTCACATGCATTATTTTTAAATAGATAGCTAACATCAAGCGAGCTGCAAAAAAAGGTGGCAGTCATCAAATGATGATCTGAAAATTAACTTATTGTTTAAAGTTAATCTTGAAGGACGATGTTAACGAATTAGCAAAAACATCCTTCTTATGGCTGCAGCCGCCGCACATTACAACAGAAGCTAGCAAGACTGTGGGAAAACTAGGCTTCTGCTCACGCTCTCAGGAGCAAGTGTGGGTAGCTGCAGCCCAATATGGCGACTGGAGTATGGGGCGAGTGGGTGTGTCGAAAAGAGTGGGTGTATGGAAAGCGAATCAGCCTAATAGGGCAGGTTTGATTCCACTCAAGACCGTTTTGCGTGGCTGATTGGGCTGCACAACGAGTCGATAAGCCGGCAGCCAGTGCACCGGTGTTGTATCGATGTGTTTCCTACTGGGCAGCTGTAACAACGCAGCTGTATCACGGACGTGTTGCAGGCGGTAGCTAACGTGGGGGACAGTCACAGTACAACGCATGAAGCAACAGTACACCCATCATCAGTACTTTTAATACAAAATCAAAAATTGACAATTTTATAACTGAAAATGTATAATTATTTGTGTAAAACTAACAGTGAAATACAACTCAGACTCATCCTCTTGCTTCAAAACAGAAGTCCAAACTCTCACAATATGGTAGTTCAATGTATGGTAGTTGCGGGGTAATAAAAACAAAAAAAAGACACTGCTCAATCAAAAGGTCTAACCTATAATAACAGAGCACTTTCGACAACACCACTCCTTTCCACACGCACACTACTACCCCCTCTCCTCAGGAGTGACGTGTCTAGGCCTTTGAGAAGGCGTAAGTAAAACATACAGTACCAGTCAAAAGTTTGGACACACCTACTCATTCCAGGGTTTTTCTTTCTTTGTACTATTTTCTACATTGTAGAATAATAGTGAAGACATCAAAATTATGAAATAACACATATGGAATCACATTGTAAAATTTGCAGTAAAATTTGCAGCGGACCACACTTGTCACTCTTACTCCTGCTCCCTCCCTCCAGCGCTCGACGTCGCTGGTCTACTAACCACCGGTCCTGGCAACCCACATTGCACACACCTGGCAGCCATCGTTAAGCACCACCCTGATTATTCTCCCTTCATATAGCCCTCAGCAGCCTCAGTCATTAGGCAGTATTGGTTTTGGTTCAGTATGCTTCTCCTGTTTACTATTTTCTTCATGTTTATTATTTTTAAGCACACCTTCTGCACCTACTTCCTGACTCCCTGCGTATACATTACAGCTCTCATGACTCCATTCTATGGACACCAAAATTATGATCAGCTTCTTTGAATTACCTTGTGAAAGCCTAACACTGTAAGATAGTATTTTATAATTTAGCTAGTCATGTTGGCAATAGAACAAGCTTTCAAATTATGCCCACCTGACTCAGGTTATAATGGGCCATTTTTGGATTGGGTAAACAACAACAGTAATTGTGTAAAGGCGTTGATGCAGGGCTGTGTTCTAAACAAAACAACTACAAGTGTGCTTGCTCTAGTTCTTCAATGGCACAGCTGCACTCATAGAAAAAAAGGTGCGATCTTGAACCTAAAACGGTTTTTCGACTATCCCCATAGGAGAACCCTTTGAATAACCTTTTTTTGTTCCAGGTAGGACTCTTTTGGTTCCAGGTAGAACCCTATTGGGTTTCATATAGAACTCTTTCCCCAGAGTTGTACATGGAACCAAAAAGGTTTCTCCAATGGGGAAAGCCAAAGAACCCTTTTGGAACCCTTTTTTTGTAAGAGTATAGTTGAAGACTCTTATTTGAGTCATAAAAGTGCATTGAAATTACTTAGGAATTGTGCATACTTTGGAGAGGTACAGTTGAAGTCAGAAGTTTACATACACTTAGGTTGGAGTCATTAAAACAAGTTTTTCAACCACTCCACAAATTTCTTTTAACAAACTATAGTTTTGGCAAGTCGGTTAAGACATCTACTTTGTGCATGACACATGTACTTTTTCCAACAACTGTTTACAGACAGATTATTTCACTTATAATTGTCACGATCTTCATGAGTGACGGACCAAGACGCAGCGATGCTTCCAGTATACATATTTATTTTTACACATAACTGGGAAAAACAATAAACAAGCGAAGATCGTAACTACGGTGAACATATAACTCAAACCAAACATCAAACAAGAAACAATGACCCACAAAACCCCATAGAAAAGCACAAACCTATATATGGTTCCCAATTAGAGGTAACGACAATCAGCTGCCTCTAATTGGGAACCATTAACCCAAACATAGAAATACGACACCTAGAACCAAAAAACCCTACAAAAACAAAACAAACTAAACACGCCAGCCTGAAATCCAGGGCTGGACGTGACATTACCCCCCCCAAAGGCGCGGACTCCGACCGCGCCAAAAGTCCATGGGGGGGGGTCCTCGGGTGGGTCTCTTAGTCCATGGTGGTGGCTCCGGTGCCGGAGCTACAAGCCGGGACCGTACGTGCCGGGCACTCGATGCTCACAGGGGACCTGATACGTGAAGCAGGGACAAGCTCTGCTGGACTCACGATGTGCACTGGGACTCTGGTGCGGGGAGCAGGAATGGGCCGTGCTTGAATCACGAAGCGCACTGGGACTCTGGTGCGGGGAGCAGGAACGGGCCGTGCTGGACTCACGAAGCGCACTGGAACTCTGGTGCGGGGAGCAGGAATGGGCCGTGCTGGACTCACGATGCGCACTGGGAGTCTGGTGCGGGGAGCGGGAACAGGCTATGCTGGACTCACGATGCGCACTAGGACTCTGGTGCGGGGAGCAGGAACGGGCTGTGCTGGACTCACGAAGCGCACTGGGACTCTGGTGCGG
>QNTS01002860.1:61454-100210 GCA_003317085.1 Hucho hucho | reverse complement strand
GCGCACTGGGACTCTGGTGCGGGGAGCGGGAACAGGCCGTGCTGGACTCACGATGCGCACTGAAATCCTGGTGGGTGGAACAGGGACAGGACATGCTGGGCCCACGACGCGCACAGGGATCCTGGAGCGTGAAACATGAACAGGACGTGCTGGACCCATGACGTGCACAGGGATCCTGGTGCGTGGAACAGGGACAGAACGTGCTGGACCCACAGCGCACACAGGAGACCTGGATCGCAGAGCCGGCACCATCCTACCAGGCTGCACACTCACCCTAGCCTCACAGATGAGGGGAGCTGGAATGTCACGCACCGGGCTGTGGGCACGAACCGGAGACACCACACGCAGAGCCGGCGAAGGATATTGAGGTCCACGAAGGCGCACTGGAGACCTAGCGCGCAGAGCCGGCACCATTCTTCCAGGCTGCACTCTCACCCTGAACTCACAGATGAGGGGAGCTGGAATGTCGCGCACCGGGCTGTGGGCACGAACTGAAGACACCTCACGCAGAGCCGGCGCAGGATATCCTGGCCCGAAGAGGCGCACCGGAGACCAGGAGCGCTGAGCCAACACCCTCTTTCCTGGCTGCCAACTCCCCCTAGCACGACAGATGCGAGGAGCTGGCAAGTCGCGCACCGGGCTGTGAACGCGCACTGGAGACACCGTGCGCTTCACCGCATAACACGGTGTTTTACCAGTGCGACGCTCCCTCCGGAAAGCGTGAGGAGTTGGCTCAGGTCTCCAACCTGCACCAGCAAAACTCCCCGTGTGCCCCCCCCAAAAGAATTTTTGGGGGGCTGCCTCTCGGGCTTCCTCGCCAGGCGTGTTCCAGCATATTTCTCCCGATCGGTGTCCATACACCATACTTTTCCTCATAAAAGCGCCGCTCCGCCGCCGCTGCTTCCAGCTCCTCCTTAGGACGGCGATACTCCCCGTGTTGGGTCCAGGGTCCCTTTCCAGCCAATATTTCCTCCCAGGTCCAGAACTCCCGATTCTCTCGCTGCTTGGTCCTTTTTTGGTGGGTCATTCTGTCACGATCTTCATGAGTGACGGACCAAGACGCAGCGATGCTTCCAGTATACATATTTATTTTTACACATAACTGGGAAAAACAATAAACAAGCGAAGATCGTAACTACGGTGAACATATAACTCAAACCAAACAAGAAACAATGACCCACAAAACCCCATAGAAAAGCACAAACCTATATATGGTTCCCAATTAGAGGTAATGACAATCAGCTGCTTCTAATTGGGAACCATTAACCCAAACATAGAAATACGACACCTAGAACCAAAAAACCCTACAAAAACAAAACAAACTAAACATGCCAGCCTGAAACCCAGGGCTGGACGTGACAATAATTCACTGTATCACAATTCCAGTGGGTCAGAAGTTTACATACACTAAGTTGACTGTGCCTTTAAACAGCTTGGAAAATTACAGAAAATTATGTCATGGCTTTAGAAGCTTCTGATAGGCTAATAGACATAATTTGTGTTAATTGGAGGTGTACCTGTGGATGTATTTCAAGGCCCACCTTCAAACACCTTCAAGTATAAACACCATGGGGCCACGCAGCCGTCATACCGCTCAGGAAGGAGACGCGTTATGTCTCCTAGAGATGAACGTACTTTGGTGTGAAAAGTGCAAATCAATCCCAGAACAACAGCAAAGGACCTTGTGAAGATGCTGGAGGAAACAGGTACTAAAGTATCCATATCCACAGTAAAACGCGTCCTATATCGACATAACCTGAAAGGCCGCTCAGCAAGGAAGAAGCCACTGCTCCAAAACCGCCATAAAAAAAACAGACTACGGTTTGCAACTGCACATGGGGACAAAGATTGTACTTTTTGGAGAAATGTCCTCTGGTCTGATGAAACAAAAATAGAACTGTTTGGCCATAATGACCATTGTTATGTTTGGAGGAAAAAGAGGGAGGCTTGCAAGCCGAAGAACACCATCCCAACCGTGAAGCACGGGGGTGGCAGCATCATGTTGTGGGGGTGCTTTGCTGCAGAGGAACTGGTGCACTTCACAAAATAGATGGCATCATGGGGATGGAAAATTATGTGGATATATTGAAGCAATATCTCGACATCAGTCAGGAGGTTAAAGCTTGGTCGCAAATGGGTCTTCCAAATGGACAATGACCCCAAGCATACTTCCAAAGTTGTGGCAAAATGGCTTTTAAGGACAATAAAGTCAAGGTATTGGAGTGGCCATCACAAAGCCCTGACCTCAATCCTATAGAAAATTTGTGGGCAGAACTGAAAAAGCGTGTACGAGCAGGCTTACAAACTTGATTCAGTTACACCAGCTCTGTCAGAAGGAATGGGCCAAAATTCACCCAACTTATTGTGGGAAGCTTGTGGAAGGCTACCCAAAACGTTTGACCCAAGTTAAACAATTTAAAGGCAATGCTGCCAAATACTAATTGAGTGTATGTAAACTTCTGACCCACTGGGAATGTGATGAAAGAAATAAAAGCTGAAATAAATCATTCTCTCTACTATTATTCTGACATTTCACATTCTTAAAATAAAGTGGTGTTCCTAACTGACCTAAGACAGGGAATTTTTACTAGGATTAAATGTCAGGAATTGTTAACTGAGTTTAAATGTATTTGGCTAATGTGTATGTAAACTTCCGACTTCAACTGTATGTGGCCACTTGGAAACACCAGTTAGACCTCTCACTTAAATCCTTGTAATTCTTTGGTCTTATGTTGCACAGTCCCCAGATTTTCCAAGAATATGCTGGCCTTTCATCAAGCCGCCTGTATTGCTGGCCTTGTCTGCTTTTTGGAAAGTCTGAGCCTTGGTCGAAAGGTGGGTACAATGACCTGAAGAACATAGATTGTTCAGCTAAATGGCAAAACAAAAGCAGGGAGCATACATATAAATGCCCACATCAGATTCAAGCTTCTGGGAAAAAGCTGCATTGATTATGACGAAGGTCTGCGTATTTAAACTGCGCAACACAACGAGAAAAAGTAAGAAGAAACAGGGATGTTTCTAAAGCAGCTTAGCAACACCACTGCGTTTTTGGGCATGCAAGAAATTGCCTTTAGAGGACAAGACGAGAGGTAAAGTTCCCGCAAACAAGGGAACTACAAGGAGCTTGCAGAGGTAATTGCACGCTACGATGCTTTACTTGCTGAACATATCGAACTTTCAAATGTCTTTTATGGGATGTCGAAAACTATTGTGAATGATTTGATAGCTTCCATCGCATCATCCATTAAAAGTTAGAATAAAGAGAGATCTTGACCCAGCGCATATTTTCACGACCGCTCAAGTAAGCTTTCCACTTTCCTCCGATATTTATTTAGCAAAGATGATAACACAATAACTCCGGTCAGACACAAGCAAAAACTCAGGCTACAAAAAGCCTAGGCTATACCTAAACATCCCATACAGCATGTCAGAAATCTGTATGGGATGAAAACGAGACAATGTTTCAGTCCTGATGTTAAGGAAATCCCCAAGTTAAGGAAATCTGCTTTTGTACTGCCTCTCCTGAATTGTTGGAGATCCTTCGCTACTTGACAATTATCGACCCATATCAAAATTGTCTGTACTGTCAAAGGTACTGGAGTCCTTAGTTAGTAGGCAGCTAAAGGCCTATTTCCAAGAAAACAACATCTTCAGCAACATTGAAGGTTTTAAATGACATTCACTGTGCTCTTGATAATAAGTTACATTGTGTGTCTGTCTTTATTGATTTGTCGAAGGCTTTTGACACTGTGGACCATGCTGTGTTAGTGTAAAGATTAAAATGTTGTGGAATTACTGGTCATGTTATAGATTGGTTTGTAAATTAACTATCAAATCGTACACAATGTGTAATGGCGGATGGTTGTAAATCTGAGTCCATAGAAGTGTGCTCAGGTGTTCCGCAGGTTCTATTTTGGCCCCACTGTTGTTCATTTTGTATATCAACAACATTGTGGATCTTGTTGAAACAGCGGATGTTCATTTTTATGCAGATGATACTGTTCTTTATTCAAGTGGTAGTAGTTTATCTTTAGCTTTTGAAAATGTCCAAAGAGCATTTAACATCATACAACAGAATCTGTATGATTTAAAGCTGGTTCTAAATTCGGGTAAAACAAAATGCAGGGTATTTTCAAATGCCAGGCATGTTACTAATCATGTCATTGCTACATTGGCTGGACATACTATAGAGCAAGTGTACACATATTTGGGTGAGTGGGTTGATGATAAACTGAGCTTCACTGTGCATGTAGAGAGCTTGATAAGGAAGCTCAAGCTGAAAATAGTTTTTTATTACCGGCATAAGGCTTGTTTTTCTTTTGAGGCCAGGAAGGAACTGGTACGATGTACATTACTGGCGGTTTTAGATTTTAGTGATGTTAAATATATGCAGGTCTCAGCCACTACCCTGAGAGCACTTGATTCAGTCTATCATGCAGCCCTCAGGTTGATTTCAAATTTTTGTCTAACACATCATTGTGAACTCTACAGCGCTGTTGGCTGGTCGTCATTGACCTTGCGTATGCTTAAACACTGGTATACACGGATTTATAAGGCCATATTGGGTAAAATGCCATTTTATCTCTGTTCTTTTTTTAGTCAGGTCAGTAAATAAATATCAATTACGGTCCCATTCTCATTTGCTTCTAACAGTACCAAAAAGTAGAACAGGTCATGGTAGAAATAGTTTTAATTACTTAGCTCCGTGGTCCTGGAATTCTCTCCTGAACATTTAAAAATGTGATGATCTAGTTTCATTGGTGGAGTTTAAACACTTGATTGATGTATATATCATAGAAAAGTGTAATTGTTTTTAGGTCAGCTGTTTTTAGTCAAGACGTAAAATGTTTTTGTTGTACTGTATGTGTGTTTATAGTTGTGTTTAATGTTGTATTAATGTATGTAAGTTGTTTTGTCTGAAACATTGTTCCCCCTGCTGCTATTGGACCAGGTCTCTCTTGAAAAAGAGATGTTATCTCAATGAGGAAAAACCTGTATAAATAAAGGTAAAATTAAATAAAAAATAAAAAATAAGAGTAGCTGCATACAGCCTGTGCGCCCTGTCCATCTGGTCAGGCTAAACTAATTGGTAACATTATGTAATAGTCCATTTGTGTGTCAGGAGAAAATGTGAATGTGATGAAATTTAGTTTATAATCGAAATTGGGCTTGCTAGGCTGCCTACACGTTTTTAATCCGAAATTATTAACTGGAATAAACCAATCAACGTAATAGTGATGACAGATGTGAGTAAATGTTTTATAAGGCCTACAGTTGCATATGTAGGCCTGCATGATGCAAACATGCATAAAGCCAGCTCAGCCCTGTTAGTTATTTTGTCTATCAGTTGTTGTCTATGTGTTTGGGTAGAGGAAATCCCTCTCCTAATCTAGTCTAAATATAATTGATATGAACAACTATAAGGTAGCTGCAGTTTGACAGGGTTTTCATTCCCCCCCAGGAGGTAAAAATTGCCCACCGCTCTGGGACCTATGGTGCCACCAGTCTGCTTGCAGTTGTCAGTTATCGTCAGGTATGTGGATGATCAGGGCTTTGTTCAGGAACGTTTCTTGGGCTTTACCATGTCAAGTGGGCAAGTTGTGCAGTCTGTGTTTGACTTTATGAATGTTGAGATGTCTGAGTTTAACTTCATAGAGAAACTTGTTGTCCAAACCTACGATGGCACAGCTGTAATGGAATGTATCTGCTATTTGTATTTACAACAAAGTCCCCTCCTGTTCCCTGACTAAGAGGTGATGACTACTCCACTCCACTACCACTGTCAACTTTCTCCTGACATGAACTGAAGCTATGTCTCATGTGCCCGCTCATCCACTGGCACATTGAATGTCTCCCCTCCAAGCACTGTGAGTGCCCCTATACATTTTCTCTCATTACTGTATGTAGAGTCAATCACATACACAAACACATTCACATTATTACACATCAAAGATTTTACTCCTTGCTTGGACTAACTCATTCTTAGCTCTTTTGTCTAACTGTGTGTGTAGTGTGTTGTGTTATTGTTTTTTGTCTTCCAAGTCAAATCCTGTCCTGCACTGGTCAAGCCTCTGAACACTTCAATTTATGCCCTATATGCTCATTCAATCACTGCTGTGTTACCTTTACAACACTGTGTAAGTAGCCCTCTCATTCCCATTCCCCATTGTACTATAAATGTCTTAATTAAATGCTTTTAGGTTAAAATAATTAGTATTTGATGATTTTTTAAACACACTTTGTAGTCTCTGTGCGTTCCGCGCCTATTCCGTGGGTCTCCCATCCTCCTCAATCTTTCAATTCACCAGCCTCCACTGGTCTTCACCTTAAGTCTAATAATTTTCCCATAATCTTTTTTTAATTGCTACCATGGTTATGCATAATGCTTTCCATATTTCTTTTGTAAGAAACATTTAAATTTAGCCCTATTCATATAGGCCAATTGTGTAAGATGTTAAACAAAAACTATATATCATTTTATAAATCCTTAGGCCTTCTCTGAGGGCGTGTGAATGTGGGAGATGGGAGGTGGCTTGGCTAGTGGGCTTTAGTTTATATGGGATTCTCAGTAGCTACTTCTCAGTACTGTAGCTGGTGTGTGTGGACTGACAGCTGATTGCCCTGTGGTTTTAATCTTGTTAGGGATTTTTAAATGTGCTGTGTCGACTCAGATCTGGAGATAGAGCGTTGCTCATCCTTTGTGTGCAAATTCCAACAGTCCAAAAAAAAGAAGCACAAAGGGCCCCCTGGTGATTTCATTCCTGTGTCAGCACCCACCCAGGGACCCCTCGGCATGAAGCAGGACGGGAGGGACATACTATGACTATGCACAGGGGCCAAAAGGGTTCTTCTTTAGACCCCCAGTCTCTCACTTCTCTACTCTATTCAGCTTCAAAGGGCCCCATAAGGAGCCTCAAGTTCAAGTCTGAAAGCAGAGTTGAGGAGCCAATCTGTACATTCTAACTGTTTTGAGTCAAGCAGGCTAAATCTATCAATAGCCATTGAAAACCATACAAAGGGTCTATGGATGTCAGAATGTTTCTAGTATAGCGTGACACTCTGACATAACGTCTGCTCATATTACACTGCCATCAGTACCATGAAACTGCAGCTGCCCTACTGCCCATGTGGACATGTTACATACCTGAACTTCTATATTTAATGGAGCAGTGCGTTTTTCCATTTCAACACAATTGGCTGTCCATCCACATATTATTCCACACTTTGCTGAGTAGATGAAGCATCTATGTGGATATGATCTACCTCACGCACCCTCAGGTGCAGGGTATTACCACAGCAGAATATCTTTTGCCAATTATACCTATCAGAACAGTAAAGTATGTATTAATTTTACTTTGATGTTTATCTGATTTACATCAGCTCAAATATGACAGACCTACCTTTACAGTGCCTTGCAAAAGTATTCATCCCCCTTTGTGTTTTTCCTATTTTGTTGCATTACAACCTGTCATTTAAATAGATTTTTATTTGGATTTCATGTAATGGACATACAGAAAATAGTCCAAATTGGTGAAGGGAAATTGGAAAAATAACTTCTTTCAAAAAATGCAAAAAAATAAAAGACAAAAAAAGTGTACAGTGTAAGTTTACATACACATTAGCCAAATACATTTAAACTCAGTTTTTAACAATTCCTGACATTTAATCCTAGTAAAAATTCCCTGTCTTAGGTCAGTTAGGTACACCACACTATTTTAATAATGTGAAATGTCAGAATAATAGTAGAGAGAATGATTTATTTCAGCTTTTATTTCTTTCATCACATTCCCAGTGGGTCAGAAGTTTACATACACTCAATTAGTATTTGGCAGCATTGCCTTTAAATTGTTTAACTTCGGTCCACGTTTCGGGTAGCCTTCCACAAGCTTCCCACAATAAGTTGGGTGAATTTTGGCCCATTCCTTCTGACAGAGCTGGTGTAACGGAATCAGGTTTGTAGGTCTCCTTGCTCGTACACACTTTTTCAGTTCTGCCAACAAATGTTAAATAGGATGAGGTCAGGGCTTTATGATGGCCACTCCAATACCTTGACTTTGTTGTCCTTAAGTCATTTTCCACAACTTTGGAAGTATGCTTGGAATCATTGTCCATTTGGAAGACCCATTTGCGACCAAGCTTTAACTTCCTGACTGATGTCTTGAGATGTTGCTTCAATATATCCACATAATTTTCCATCCTCACGATGCCATCTATTTTGTGAAGTGCACCAGTCCCTCCTGCAGCAAAGCACCCCCACAACATGATGCTGCCACCCCCGTGCTTCACGGTTGGGATGGTGTTCTTTGGCTTGCAAGCCTCCCCCTTTTTCCTCCAAACATAACGATGGTCATTATGGCCAAACAGTTCTATTTTTGTTTAATCAGACCAGAGGACATTTCTCCAAAAAGTACAATCTTTGTCCCCAATCTTTGTCCCCAAACCGTAGTCTGGCTTTTTTATGGCGGTTTTGAAGCCGTGGCTTCTTCCTTGCTGAGCGGCCTTTCAGGTTGTCGATTATAGGACTCGTGGATATAGATACTTTTGTACCTGTTTCCTCCTGCATCTTCACAAGGTCCTTTGCTGTTGTTCTGGGATTGATTTGCACTTTTCGCACCATAGTACGTTAATCTCTAGGAGACAGAACGCGTCTCCTTCCTGAGTGGTATGATGGCTGCGTGGCCCCATGGTGTTTATATTTGCTTACTATTGTTTGTACAGATGAACGTTGAACCTTCAGGCATTTGGAAATTGCTCCCAATGATGAATCAGACTTGTGGAGGTCTACACTTTTGTTTCTGAGGTCTTGGCTGATTTATTTTGATTTCCCCATGATGTCAAGCAAAGAGGCACTGAGTTTGAAGGTAGGCCTTGAAAAACATCCACAGGTACACCTCCAATTGACACAAATGACGTCAATTAGCCTATCAGAAGCTTCTAAAGCCATGACATGATTTTCTGGAATTTTCCAAGCTGTTTAAAAGCACAGTCAACTTACTGTATGTGAACTTCTGACCCACTGGAATTGTGATACAGTGAATTATAAGTGAAATAATCTGTCTGTAAACAATTGTTGGAAAAATGACATGCTGTGGGGGTGTTTTTCATCGGCAGGGACTGGGAAACTAGTCAGAATTGAAGGAATGATGGATGGCGCTAAATACAGGGATATTCTTGAGGGAAACCTGTTTCAGTCTTCCAGATATTTGAGACTGGGACGGAGGTTCACCTTCCAGCAGGACAATTACCCTAAGCATACTGCTAAAGCAACACTTGAGTGGTTTAAGGGGAACATTTAAATGTATTGGATTGGCCTAGTCAAAGCCCAGACCTCAATCCAATTGAGAATATGTGGTATGACTTCAAGATTGCTGTACACCAGCGGAACCCATCCAACTTGAAGGAGCTGGAGCAGTTTTACCTTGAAAAATGGGCAAAAATCCCAGTGGCTAGATGTGACAAGCTTATAGAGACATACCCCAAGAGACTTGCAGCTGAAATTGCTGCAAAAGGTGTCTCTACAAAGTATTTACTTTTGGCGGGTTAATAGTTATGCACACTCAAGTTTTCCCTTTTTTGTCTTATTTCTTGTTTATTTCACAATAAAAAATATTTTGCATCTTCAAAGTGGTAGATATGTTGTGTAAATCAAATGATACAAACCCCCCAAAAATCTATTTTAATTCCAGGTTGTAAGGCAACAAAATAGGAAAAAATGCCAAGGGGGGTGAATACTTTCGCCTGCCACTGTATATTGAAAAACTACCCTGTGTGGACCTATTTGACCCCGATTGGTACTTGTCCATGTAGCAGCATGCAATGTGAGTGGTGTTACGAGGTCAACATTCCCCACAAACTGCTTCATAAATATCCACTATGTGTGTGAACTCAAACAAATGTGCCCAAGTTAGCAGGCTTATTGCCGGTAAAAGTCTGTGTGTGATGATGTAGTGCACGTAAAAAGATTCCATCGCATTTTCAACTCTACTGATGGTTTTCTCACAAAAAAATTGCATTATGTAGGGAATGTGCCCACTCTGGTATTTGCACGTGCACTCTAGTCAATAGCTTGCAGATACAGTGCGGTTATAGCCTACATGATGCGATTATTATGGACAAAAGAGCAAGATTATTTAAATTTGTCAGACGGCAGCCAAGCATCGATCATCATGTCACCAGAATATTTATTGGAAAGGAGCATCAAGGTCATCACCTTGCGCTTTCACCACGTGTGAAGTTTATCATAGCTTATATTATCTGTAGCCTAATAAACTGTATGCTTATCAGAGTCGTAGTGGGAGGACCACACAACATGTCATCGCTTGACTCCAAGTTTACTTTGATATGATGGTTATTTTATCAATATTTAATTTCCAACGCCATTTCTCACATTAAGAATTTTACAGACACAAAAAGGTCCCACCTTGTCCAGTGTATTTTGTTATGTTGACATTTTTAAAGTTTACAGACAAATTAGCTATTTCCATCAGGCCTGTCCTGACTTTTTTTATGCAGCATGTACTTTACGTGCATTGTAAGGTTGGATGGAAACCTGGTTACTGTGATTGTTTTCAATTAAAAAGGTAAATAAGAAACAAAAATAGCCTCTTAGCAAACTGCAATTTCTCAAGTAATAATTTTGCTAGGACTGTCTGGGAGTGATCTGAGTGGGGAGGGGAACATTTTAAATTAGCTGCTATTGGCAGAGAGATTTGGTGTCACGATCTTCAAGAGTAGCGGACCAAGGCGCAGCGAGGTATCCAGTATACATACTTTATTTGTTACGTAACTGGGAAAACAATAAACCAAACGAAGATCGTAACAACGGAACATATAATAAACACTTAAGCTAAGAACCGAACATCAAACAATAACCCACAAAACCCTAGTGAAAACCACAAACAGCTGCCTCTAATTGGGAACCATTAACCCAACATAGAAAATCACACCTAGAACCAAAAAACCCTACACCAAAAACGAAACTAAACACGCCAGCCTGTAAAACTCAGGCCTGGACGTGACATTTGGAACTTATTGGTATATTAACTAATTTACTGCATGGTAATGTCACCATGGAAGGCCAAAACTTCATCCCACCAAAACAGGCAGAACATTTTCAAATAGCTCTTACACTAAACGGGTATTATCATAATTTTCACAATTTCACAGTATTATTCCAACCTTTTATCATGGAAATATATATAAAACACAGGTAAATCAAGTTTTTGACTGCACTAGGTCTTTATAGCAGAGTCGTTCCTGACTACTGTAAATCATTTGTCTGACCCCATAAGCCGCATTCTGTTCCAGACACAATCACAACAACAGACATACATCAGGTCCCACGGAGAGGGAGACACACTGGCCTTGTGTTGTGAGTGACCATGGATGTCTCTTCAGGAGGGCCTCTTTCTGGATAGATGACCCCCTCAGACAGCCCCTAATTCATATCATACTGGAGACCACCATGCTGTAGCCTGCAGTCTCACCAGGACAGTGTTATGGGGTTTTGGGTGTTGTGAAAGCTAAATATACTGCTCTGTAGGCTTCTTACTGTGGCAGTTCAATTCGGTATGATGCATCGCATTGACACCTAAGTGTTGTCAGTTATAGTGCTCTTCGATGCCTCAGGGGAGGAGATATGTTCCATGATAGCTGTGTTGTTATCCGGGTTAGCTGCTAATTGGCAATCAATTTATCATGTACTGTATACACACCAATTCTGGGTACATATTAGCGGTACATTTAGGCTACTAGGAACTACTGCAGTTAGTAGTACGGCCATAATCATGTATGTGTATAAGGACATAATTAGTGTACCATTGTTCCCTGTTGACCTTTCTATATGGTTTATCATTGTGCAAACAGAACATAACAGACTTACACTGGTTATAGTACAAACACTGACTTACTGTACTCCAGTGTTGTTACGTCTAATAACCACGCGTGTAGGACATGTTAATCTACCTCAATTATCAAGTACTTAATTACTCCAATCACACACTGTGTTAAAGATGAATGGACAGGAGGACACCGATTTAACATGGAAGCAGAATTTGTCATTTTCAGTCAGATCCTTTCAGAGACTGGGGATACAATCCAAATGTCATCCTATTCCCAATATATGGTGGACTACTTTTGACCAGTGCCCATAGGGATCTGGTCAAAAATAGTGCACTATACAACTAGGGTGTCTTTTGGGATGCAGTCATGATCTCTTGTTAGAGACAGGAAATGAGAGCTCAGCCAGACTCCAGTCCGAGACGATGAGACATAATTTCTGTTGCTTTTCTGTATGGGCACTAGATTCTCAAAGAGTCTCTGAACACCGATACAGTTAACCTCTGGCCAGATGGAAGCCTGCTCATGTTCTGTGTTTGTGCTGTGTTTATTTTATTTTGTATTCTTCATTCAATTTTTATTTATAAAAAAATATTGGGGGGAGGCTCTACTGTTTGAAGAGGTAGGGTTTCAGATGTTTTCAGGTTGGGGTGTAGGGTTTAGAATGAAGGTAGGGAGGGGCAGTTCCTCTTGCTGTTCCATAGGTAAGCACCATGGCCTTGTAGTGGATGCGAGCTTCAACTGGAAGCAAGTGGAGTGTGCAGAGGAGTGGGGTGACATGAGAGAACTTGGAAAGGTTGAAAACCAGGCGGGCTGCTGCGTTCTGGATAAGTTACTGGCACAAGTGGGGAGCACAGCCAACAGTGAGTTGTAGTTGTCCAGACAGGAGAGGACAAGTGCCTGGATTAGGACCTGAGAACGACAGGGGTCACGCCAAGATTTTTTGCACTCTGGGAGGGCGACACTGTGGAGTTGTCAACCATGATGGAGAGGTCTTTGAGCGGGCAGGCCTTCCCCGGGAGGAAGAGCAGTTCCGTATTGTCGAGGTTGAGCTTGAGGTGGTGGGCTGACATCCAAGTTGAGATATCTGCCTGGCACACAAAGATGCGTGTCCCCTCTACTCCACCTGGGTGTCAGAAGGGGGGAAGGAGAAACGTAGTTGAGTGTCATCCACATAGCAATGATGGGAGAGACCATGTGAGGATATGTGACCGACCGGCTCGATGTAGCAAAATTTGAAATTGTGTTTTTTACATTGGATAAAAGTAGAGACTCAGAGCTAGAAAATGATATATAATACACTACAGTTGAGGAACAATGGGAAAGTAATTCTGCTTTGAAAGTTGATAAACTTGTCACCTCACTTTTGAGAAAATGGCCCTTGAATGTTTTGGTGATATCTTTAAAAAAAGCTGTGTTAGAAAGGATTACCTACACGTACTGACCAGCTCATGTTATAGACAGACACATGCTACATTTCAGACCAATCCGAACTCATCTCTCTGCATGTCCAGCCCATCCATTATCCAGCCCATCCAGCCCATCTCTCTGCATGTCCAGCCCATCCATTATCTCTGCATGTCCAGCCCAACCAATCATGGATGCGGGAAGGTTCCTGCTTTTTTCCGTGGCTAAACCAACTAGCCTCGTAATTTAACAATTTATTGTGTTTTATTAAGTGTTTTATTAAGACACATGTAAGTTCACATGTTCCAGAAGGCTTTTCTGAAAAGAAAAAATATTTTTTTGTTTGTTTGTTTACGTTCAAATGCCTCTCCTGCTAAGTAGTGATGTGCGACATACGCCTAGTTTCCTGAAACGAGTCACATATGACGGAGCTGAGTGACTTGGTGTATAGAGAAGAGGAGAGGGCCTAGAACCGAGCCCTGGGGGACACCGCTAGTGAGAGTACGTGGTGCAGACACAGATCCTCTCCACGTCACTTGGTAAGATCGGCCTGCCAGGTAGGATGCAATCCAAGAGTGTGCATAGCCTGAGACGCCCAGCCTTGAGAGGGTGGAGAGGAGGATCTGATGGTTCACTATGTCGAAGGCAGTGGATAGAGCTAGGAGGATGAGAACAGAGGAGAGAGTCAGCTTTGGCAGTGTGGAGAGCCTCCGTGACACAGAGAAGAGCAGTCTTGGTTGAGTGACCCGAAAATTGTTCTGAGAGAGATAACGAGAAAGTTGATCAGAGACAGAAAATATACAGTTCTATAGTTTTTTATTTTATTATTATTTTTAATTTAACCTTTATTTAACTAGGCATGTCAGTCAAGAACAAATTCTTACTTACAGTGACAGCCTACCAGGGAACAGCGGGTTAACTGCCTTGTTCAGGGGCAGAAAAACAGATTTTTACCTTGTCTGCTCGGAGATTTGATCCAGCAAACTTTTGGTTACTGGCCCAACGCTCTAACCACTAGGCTACTTGCCGCCCCAAGATGAGTCAAGTGTTAGTTTCTTGAGGAGTCAGATGGGACGCAGCCAGTGGTCAGCAATGCGTTGATGAGGGAAGGTCTCCAGAGATGGTCTGGAGAAGGGAGGAAGGGATGGGGTCAAGCGGGCAGGTTGTCGGGGGGCCAGACCTCACTAGTCACAGGATTTCATCTGGAGAGAGAGACAAGAAAGAGGTCAAGGCGTAGGGTAGTTCTGTGTGAGTGAGACCAGTGGACTCAATAGGCAGAGTGAATGAGTAGCGGATGTCATCAACCTTTTTTTCAAAGTGGTTGACAAAGTCGTCCTCAGAGAGGGAGGAGGGAGGGGGGGGGGTGTAGGATTGAGGAGGAAGGAGAAGGTGGAAAATAGTTTCCTAGGGTTAGACGCAGAAGCTTGAGATTTTGTGTAGAAAGTGGCTTTAGCAGCGGATACAGAGGAAGAGAAGGTAGAGAGGAGGTAGTGAAAGGATGGTTCTCCGGAAGTTTAGTTTTCCTCCATTTTCTCTGAAATTAAAGCGGTTCACTTCCTGCAAACAGGCGATACAAGTAGTGTCAGGGCCTCTGATCCTGGGCTGACGGTTACAGTACCCTGGCTCAGAACCAAAAATGTTTTGTCCACACTGCAGACGGATATATCAGTCTGCTAATACAGGACTTTTAAAGGCCCAGTGCACAACTTTTTTTGTATTACATTTCTTTTTTGTTCTGATTTTTCAGGCACCCTCAGCACCGCTACTTCCCGCGGCTATGGTGTGAACCCTTTAGACAGGGAACTGGTAGTGGTAGAACTACTGTATCAGTATTACTGTATACTATATCCATCTTCTAGGGTAGCGCAATCTGACTCATTGAAAGCCATAGCAACATCTGCTGTTATGGTGTCCATATTAGGACAACCTCAGCAGGAGTTGCCTCAACAATGTTCTTTACTTTTACTTTAGGGACATGGAACCTTTTGGGAAATTTGAAGGAAAACGCCCCCCAATTTCTTAGCAATTTATTTAAACACATGCCATTTTTTATTGTTCTCAATTCTGATATTATATTATGTCTTACAGGTCATAAAATATAACTCTTATTCCTTACTTAACCATAGCCATTTTGTTTTCCCCACAGGTATTCCCATACTTCACAATAACACAGCATCCATGGTAACAGGTGGTGTTTAATGCTCTGCTTTCCAAGGTTTCTGGACTAAATGGTAACATAGTAGCTCAACTTAAATCCCATGATGACTGCAATGTGACGGATTATTGCGAGACCATAACGCTGAGACTTCTGTTTGCAATAAGGACCCGGACTTTCTCATTTATATTGGAACCGATGGCTTTGATGTGAATGAACACTAGCTCCACAACGCATTCATTAAAAAGTGTAATGCTTTTTTCCTCAAAGTTCATCATCCAGAGGCTAAGAGCAATCCTAACTAGAACCCCTGTGTTGCACTTTCAGGCTTTACAAAGAGCCCCAATCCCCCTAAAAGAGGACAAAGGCCACGTTTTCTCGTAAACACTTGAATTTGGGCCATTTAATGATGCCTGCTCAAATAGCCCCAAACAAAAGTAAATAGCCTAGATTGCTGGTTAATTTATTAGAGACAAATGCCACACTGAGATCAAACGGGTCGTGCTCGCACATAACACATTCAGAGCAATGAATTTGCTGACCCCACAGTCCTCTGCATATTTCCATAAGGGGCATGGGAGGCCGGAAAGGAGTAGCCTGGAGGTGAAGGGGGTACTGCGATCACGAGGTTTAGGTTTTCCTCAGAGAAGCCTGTAAATCAACTAGATGCGTGGCCCTCTGTACTGCACTGTGGCTGGGAACAGGATCGCCAGACATGCAAACTGACATCCAGGACAAGAAGGTTACCTATTCCTCGTTGCCATGACAACCACCCTTCACATAACACACAACAGTCCCATGGCGTTAGAAAGACAGTTTCTGTGGAGGTACAGACATACATTAGTATGCATGTACTCGAAGAATCCAATCATATGACTCACCTATGCACACACACACACACCCTTACAAAAATGTCCTGCAGGAATTCAACCCTTTGTGAAGGAATTGTGCAGGTGTCCTACAGGAATCCTGTAGGATTGACAAAATCCTGCAGGAGAAGTCCTTGATGCTCCTGACTTGTCCTGCACAAATATGGCAATTCCTGTAGGACCATGAAAATTTCTGCAGGAATCCTGAAGGACCGAAACCTGCAGGATTTTGTTATTCCTGCAATTTGAGCATAATTCCTGAAGGATTTTTATATTTTATTGAATATTCAAACTGCTGAAGGATGAGATATAAATCAAACAATTGCTAGTTACATACAAATTATGTGCACTCACCTCCACATACACTTGTACACATACACATACACAGAAATATATTAGGTCTCAATTGAATATACAAATATTTTGATTTAAATAGAAATGGATCATTTTAACATGACTTTCTCTCTGTTTCACTTTTAGTTTGCTTGGACAGTTTCCCCACCACCATGTGAGTTCTCTTCTTTTCCCTTACAGCTTAGACAACAGGGAGCACAGAAAACACACACACACCTAGCGTTTCACTTCAATTCTTTACCTTGTGTTTCTAACAGTTTAGCAGAAGGCCACCACACCACATTAGAGTTGGTAAGTGCATAAGAAAACAATACATTTACTAATTAATCTGTTTCTGATTCTTTGTCTCATTTGCAGCTCCATTAAGTCCAGTAGTCTGCTAGTTAAAGATGAGTAGGTTGTCTTTTAATACTACAGTATATCATTTGCACTATTGTGATGCAGTTTTTTAATGTAACACACACACACAGATGTTCTGCAGTTATATTCTGAACTCTGCCCCTCTCATCTCCCTCCTCTCCTATCCAGTTAAGACAGAGCCTATAAACAACAGTGTGACTGACTACCACATACCGTAAGGCAGTACTGGATAGCCATGCAGGCGGAACTAACACCTCACAACGTTTCAGCCTCTCATGTCTCGCTTTAAAACGAAGCCTAACACTCACAGATGTTGTTGGTGTACCAGCCATATTAAAACCAACTATTACCAAGTTTACCATTGCAGACATCCATTTTATCGTCACACCAATACACATAAGCTGTTCATGTGATGTCACCAGTACTCTAACTCTTGTTACAAAATATGCTTTAACCATATTTATTCAAAATCTCATATTTTCTTTCTCTTATGAATCATATTTTATGCAGTGCTGGTGAAATGGACAATCAGACATTGGATATCAAAATTGCCATGCATTCTGATATATTGTGCTTTCTGTCCATTCTTTTGAAAGAATGCGTATTGTCGTACATTAAATTCTTTGAAGGATGAGGACAGGATCCAGCAGGTTGTCCTACTGGAAAATGGCCCTGGAAATCTTGTGGAATCTTACATACAGTATATCCCAGAGGAGTTTGGGGCCATTTTGGTGTAGGACAATTTCTGCAGGTAGTCCTTCAGGAAAAAATCCTGCAGGATTTATTTGAGGACTTTCTGCAGGATTCCTGCAGGATTGTTTTCCTGAAGGACTACCTGCATGATTCCTACAGGATCCTGCAGGATTCATACAGGAATTGTCCTACAGGAAAGCCCCAAGAATCCTGTCCCGAAAATCCTGTGGAATGTCCAGCAGGACTTCCTATTCCTGCAGGATATATATTACTAAATCACTATTTCAACTTGCATACCGATACATATTGAATCAAAGTATCTGCCTTTCACAATGCAATATTCACTTTACTTTTGACATTATTTTCTTGTCAATTGTTAACAACACAATTAACAATCACTTAATCAAACTGCTCAAAACTGATAACAGTAGCCAACTGCTTTACAACACCCCTATTTCTGATGATGTATCCTATGTATGTACGTTATAAGGATAATGAAACTGTAAGACTGACATATTTCTCAACCTGGTCACAACCTGCCATTGGATACAAATTATAAAAAAAACATTGGGCATGTTATAGTGAAATACTTTATGTACAATTATATTTACCATCTATTGTTCTTTCAGTTGTGCATCTTGTATTTTTTGCTATTTGATTAAATTGTTGTTAAAATGACTAAATAGGGAGCCTATCATTATCTGATGTACTTGTGACTAAACAAAGTGTTCTGATAGTATTTCACAGAAAACTTAGATTTTGCATGAATGACTCAGGGGTGAAAGATGTGTGAAACCCCAATGAATGCACAATCAAAAGTTTTGCACAGAAGATAGGGGGCATTACAAGTGTTATCAGTTTAGAGTTTTGTACTTAGAGTTTTGAAAATATACCACTTAAATCAAAAAAAATTGCCAAAGTGATTGAAATAAACTATGGTAACCAGAGACCATCACTGGATCCAAGGACTGACCTCTGTGGAACTACAAGAATGTAGAGACACCATGGTGTGGCAGGTGATGGTGGAAGAGGATGCTGAGGGATATACTGTATGAGATATATTAGTCCTGAGTATGAGGACGCCTTGCCAGGAATCATGCCAGCCACACTTCCCTGGCACTCTGCCCAACAGTTCCAAAACAGCTATACCCAAGGTCGCGGTGGAATGTGTGCAACCGTAACGTTAGTTGACAGGAGACTGTAATCCCAAACCAAACGTGCCCAGCGTATATTACCCATCTGAGGCTTGGAGTGTAATCAAGGAGGGATCTTCTATATGGGAATGGAAACTAGTTTGGCTTGGCTGATAATCTTCCTGATTCAAACAGTCTCAGAGTAGGAGTGCTCCTGATCCAGGATCAGTTTTCTCTTAGATCATAATAAATATGATTATATGGACAGGGAGGACCTGATCCTAGATCAGCAAAAATACAATTGAGTAGGAATGCTGATCTAGGGTCAGTTTTCCCTTTTAGATCATTTATCTTTACTTTTTTAATTTAACCTTTATTTAACTAGGCAAGTCAGTTAAGATTTGTTTTTATTTACAATGATGGCCTACTAAAAGGCAAAAGGCCTCCTGCGGGGACGGGGCTGGGATTAAAAATAAAATATGCCGCCCAGTGTGCTGATGAGATCTGAGGGCAGCTGTTCTCTCATTGATCTGTCTGTACTTCACCTTGCTCCCAGTCCCCAATGCCTTGCAACAGGAGATCAGTAGCTTAGTGGTTAGAGCATTGGGCCAGTAACCGAAAGGTTGCTGGATAGAATCCCCGACAGGTTAAAAAATCTGTTGTTCTGCCCCTGAGCAAGGCAGTTAACCCACTGTTCACTCAGTCCTGAAGATGTCGATTAAGGCAGCCCCCCGCATCTCTCTGATTCAGAGGGGGTTGGGTTAAATGTGGAAGACACATTTCAGTTGAAGGCATTCAGTTGTAAAACTGACTAGGTATCCCCTTTCCCTTAATAGTGACATCAGTGCAAACCACTTGGGTCCTGAATGCTCTCCAGTGGAAATACTGTTTAGTGAGAAGCAGAGGAGCACGTCAAGGTTAAAAGCATTGTGTCTCAGAGGGAGAACAAAAATTCAGGAAGTAGGAACTGGGGATTAAGAGGTGGAGGTTTGTGATCATTTCAATTACATGACCTTGAACCGACTTGTGCCAACTCTGTTTCTCCCGTGACCAAAAGACGCCCAGTCACCTCTTTTGACATTGCTGACCCATCCTTATACTCTGCATTTACCTTAGTGGTTCAGACACATGCCTGTCGTGAAAGTTGTCAATCAGGATTCGCAGGGAGTCTGTATACGCTTATACTTCACCCATGTCACATTTGTCGACATTCAGATGATGTAATGCTCCTGTAATTATGTGGTGGCGTACCTTATGAAATGTCGAATAACGCGCTCCATATGAAGCCTTACAGTACAGTGCTGTATAATCCCCGTAGAATAGGGTACTGGGGGTACCCACAAATGGGGCGTCAGGCTCGCCCTATAATAGGTTGACCCAACATTAAATGCCAGAAGCAGAAAAAAGGTCCATAAAATTCACCTGCCTTGGCATCATCCTTGCCCCAGACAAATCAAACAGCTAGACTGGATGATTTCAATATTCTCTAAAGTATTTTACTGCACATCTACCCCACTGATTCACTTGTTTTATTTATAATTTAACTAGGCAAGTCAGTTAAGAACAAATTCTTATTTATAATGGCAGCCTACCCCAGCCAAACCCTAACCCGGGAAATGCTGGGACAATTGTGCACCGCCCTATGGGACTCCCAATCACAGATGGGTTGTGATACAGCCTGGAATCAAACCAGGGTCTGTAGTGACACCTCTAGCACTGAGATGCAGTGCCTTAAACCGCTGCGCCACTCAGGAGCTTTGATGGACCATTGACCTGAGTGAGGTTAAAGGGAGACTTCGGGATTTTGACAATGAGGCCCTGTATCTACTTCCTCAGAGTCAGATGAACTTATGGATACCATTTTTATGTCTCTGTGTCCAGTATGAAGGAAGTTAGAGGTAGTTTTGTGAGCCAATGCTAACTAGCATTAGCACAATGACTGGAAGTCTATGGGGCCTCATTGCCTCATTGCCAAAATCCAAAAGTATCCCTTTAAGGTATATTGATGTAGACTGCATCAGAAATGGCACCGTATTCTCTATATAGTGCACTGTGGGCCCTGGTCAAAAGTAGTGCACTAAATAGGGAGTATGGTGTCATTTGTTCTAGGGAGGAACTTGATTTACTGTACAGTCGGTTCTGACACTTCTTCACAGTCTTTAGAATTTCAAACACTAACCTGACTGAAGGAATGATACAGGGAGGGAAAAAAGTATTTGATCCCCTGCTGATTTTGTACGTTTGCCCACTGACAAAGAAATGATCAGTCTATAATTTTAATGGTAGGTTTATTTGAACAAGTGAGAGACAGAATAACAACAAAAAAATCCAGAAAAACGCATGTGAAAAATGTTATAAAACAAAATCAGCAGGGGATCAAATACTTTTTTCCCTCACTGTATCCTCTCAACATATTTTCGAATGGGAAGAAACTGGTCTAAATTACAGGTATGTAAATCAACAAAACAGAAGGCTTTTAGATGGTTAATTGTGTAAGAGGCAGCTGTTGGATGCAGCTGTTGGAACTCAGCTGAATAATAAACACTAAGGCCAGGGAGATTATCCTAATGCCCCACAAATCCACAGTTATATAATCACAAACGCTTTGATTGTTTTCATTTCTCCCACCTTACCACTTCAAGGTCCATCAGATGTATTTCTATGTATTTCCAACTGCTCTTAAATGCAAGTAAAACTAAATGCATGCTCTTCAACTGATCACTGCCCGCACCTGCCCGCCTGTCCAGCATCACTACTCTGAACGGTTCTGACTTAGAATATGTGGACAACTACAGATACCTAGGTGTCTGGCTAGACTGTAAACTCTACTTCCAGACTCACATTAAATATCTCCAATCCAAAATTAAATCTAGAATCGGCTTCCTATTTCGCAACAAACCATCCTTCACTCACGCTGCCAAACATACCCTCGTAAAACTGACCATCCTACCGATCCTCGACTTCGGCAATGTCATTTATAAAATAGCCTCCAACACCCTACTCAACAAATTGGATGCAGTCTATCACAGTGCCATCCGTTTTGTCACCAAATCCCCATATACTACCCACCACTGCAACCTGTATGCTCTCGTTGGCTGGCCCTCGCTTCATACTCGTCGCCAAACCCACTGTCTTCAGGTCATCTATAAGTCTTTGCAAGGTAAAGCCCCGCCTTATCTCAGCTCACTGGTCACCATAGCAGCACCCACCCGTAGCACGCGCTCCAGCCGGTATATCTCACTCGTCACCCCCAAAGACAATTCCTCCTTTGGACACCTTTCCTTCCAGTTCTCTGCTGCCAATGACTGGAACGAACTACATAAATCACTGAAGCTGGAGACTCATATCTCCCTCACTAGCTTTAAGCACCAGCTGTCAGTGCAGCTCACAGATCTCTGCACCTGCACATAGCCCATCTGTAAACAGCCCATCCTACTACCTCATCCCCATACTGTATTTATTTATTTATCTTGCTCCTTTGCACCCCAGTAACTTGCACATTTATCTTCTGCACATTCCAGTGTTTAATTGCTATATTGTAATTACCTTGCCACCATGGCCTATTTATTGCCCTACCTCCCTTATCTTACCTCATTTGCACTCACTGTATATAGACTTATTATTATTATTTTCTACTGTATTATAGGCTGTATGTCTGTGTATTCCATGTGTAACTCTTTGTTGTTGTATGTATCAAACTGCTGTGCTTTATCTTGGCCAGGTCGCAGTTGTAAATGAGAACTTGTTCTCAACTAGCCTACTTGGTTAAATAAAGGTAAAATAAACAAATAAATAAAAATGTAAAACCTTGGCATCCTAAACAGCCTTGTCTTTTTGTGGGTTTTTCACATGTAATTCCAATTCAGCAAATTCGATTTTCACATGTGAAAGTTTTTCACTTGTGAATCTACAAATGTCACATGAATCTGCAATTTACACGTGAGGTGATGTTTTCACTGCAAAATATGTTTGTAATGGAAGTAATTAAATGGTATGGGGGTTTTAAGGTAAGTGGTATGCTGTTCAGCTAAAATAGTGTACAAATCTTTAATGAATGACAATATGATTTAATTTGACATGATCACTTAGTACTGACTTTTCAATCTGACCCCACCTGGGATTTGAACTAACGACCTCTAAATTTAGGGTAAACTGATCTTTCTGCTGCACCACAAAGTCTCGCAAGGCCCCTACACGTTCATTACCTATAATACATCTCTGAATTTAGCAAAATAGTGCCATCTGCACTGCTATTTTAGTTATCAGTTAATCTGACTATTCTCTCATAATTTATAGATTTTTCTGCGGAGTTGTCTAATGTTGGTGGGTCATATTATTCTGTTTTAATGTTACTCCTGAGTCATTATGATAAATATAATAGTTTTTCTTACAAAACTGAGATTTAATTTGAAGTCCAAAGTGTGGGAATACAGGTGAAATCAGTCATTGACACAGACATGATAGAATAGCAGAAAAATCTGAATACTGGGAATCAAGAGGTTGTGAGTTCAAATCTGAGTTGAGGACATGTTGAATAATTATTGTATAAATAAACATACAACGTGTCAAATATGCAAGCTGTAAACAATGTGACTATTTCATGATGTTCCGGAGACACATTGTTGTTTGCAGGGCATCACTTGTGAAATCTCATTTGAAAAATATTCATTTGTCAATTTGAATCAACATGAAAGGTTATGAAAATCCACATGTGAAATATCATCAAATGTGAAGTATTCCAAAATCACATGTGAAATACAATGTGGAAATTTTTCCCGTAAGAGTTCACAGTTGGGTTGCCCATGAAACAATTCGAAGTTCATGCTGTGTGTGCCAAAACGTATGGAAGTGCACATCCCTTTAAAGAAAAGCAGTCAGAGTGCAGTATAACTGCTGTTAGGGTGCAGTATACTGCGTCCAAAATGTTTACTACAGTAATTTTGCTGTGTAACTGCAGTTACAGTGCAGTATAACTGCAGTTCAACTGAAGTACACTGCAGTTATTCTGCAATTACTGCGTCCAAAATACCACAGTCGACTGCAGTTACTGCACATTTACTGCAGTTTCAAAACTGCAATATTTTTTGAGGGCCCTACCTGTTGTGCCACGCTATGCTAAGTAGCCTGGGTACCAGATGCCGCAACACCTGCACTCATGCTCTTTGCTATCCAGAACACATCTGTATCCAAAGAATGACCTGTCATCACCGCACAATGAGATGTCAATGTTCTCTTGTGTACAACAGAAGAAAAACAACATTTTCATAAATTTAACATACACGCTAAAACCTGCTGTACGATAAGCAGATTTATTCTAGTGGCCAAAAATGTGTCATTGGTTTTAGTCTGTGTTTTTCCTGTAGCATTATTCCTGTTTGTGCTGGAGACCAGAACGCAGGTGCTGTGCATCTGATCCAAATTTGAAGCCTGGTACTGTCTCCTAGCAACAGCACCAGTAGAGCAAAGGCCCACCAGTTAGAAGGGCCGGTGTTATTTATCAGATTCTCCTCTGGCTGTGTTTGGCTGTTTGGGGAAAAAGTAGGCCACTGGCACTGGTGCGGTAGCTGAGCTGTTAGCAACAGAGTGAGATAGAGGGAGAGAGCAATGCCAACCAGTAGAGAGGAAGGAGAGAGAGAAACAGAAACAGAAAGAGAGAATGAGGGAAGACCCTTACAAAAAAAATAGCAGATTTGAAACTGCTGTAAAAGTGCTGTAACTGCTGTTGACTGTTCTATTTTGGAGGCAGTAATTGCAGAATATCTGCAGTGTACTGCAGTTGAACTTCAGATATACTGCACTGTAACTGCAGTTACACTGCAAAATTATTGTAATTAACAAAACAGTATTATTTTGGAAGCAATATTTGCAGCATATTGCAGTTAGACTGCACTCTAACAACAGTTATACTATACTCTGCCTGCAATCTTTTTTCGTAAGGGGAGAGAGGGAGAGAAAGAGAGAGAGAGGGGGAGGGGAGAGAGAGAGAGGGAGTGCTAGATACCAGCCAGTGGAGAGGGCGAGAGAGAGAAGAAAAAAAAACAGAGGGGTCAGCGCTAGATGCCAGGCAGCCAGCGGTGTTCTTCCTTGTGACAGGCAGTTCATTGGGTCACTGGGCTAAGGCTGAGCGAGGCCATCTTCCCCATTACTGCTCTTTAAATGCCTCTCATTGCCCAGCCACACACTCGTCGCTATGAGATCCTCCCAGCGGTTGTTTTTCTCAGATGTTGTTTCGATTTTTCTGTGTGCACGTTTTAATGATGAAATGTGCAGAAAATCATAGGAAGATAAAGTATATAAGGATTATAATAAGATAGAATGATATTTAGGAAGCCATGTACGTGTACATTACTATTTGTTTTTCAAAATATTGAGCACAGCCTATCTCAGGTCTTTAAGCATAATGTGATGCAATCTTACATGTACTCTCAAATATCATCCTATCAGATATATATTTTTGAATCCGTAAATTGCTTTGGCTCTTTTGTGTTTGATAAAGAACATTGGCCCCTTTCTCTTTCTCATTAGGCCCTCTCGCTTTCCCTCCCAGTTGAAATTAGGCCCTTGACTCATGAATGAAGGCGACTAGTCGTGAGAGGCGATCAATCTTTTCTAAATGCTTTCCCCTCCTCATGAATGAGACGGGGGTAAATCTGAGAATTGGGGTAATACCGTTTGAGCAGTAGAGGAAACTCTTGAATCCATCCCAGCTCAGCAGGCTCCGGGGGGGATCTCTTTGACAAACGACTTCCCCAAATAGGAAATAGAGCCTGTGGATCAGTGAAAGGCTCTAATAAAGGAGAGAAGGCGTAAATTCCCTGAAAAGCATAGGTCTGAGAGAACCAGTGACATGCATATACAGTACAGTAGGTACCTCAGTCTTTATGGGTCTGTATAGGTGTCTAAGTTTAATTTAAATGGATGTCTAAGGTTGGTTGTCGATTCAGTTAGAGTGGGAATACTTTTTGGTCTTTGAAACTGTGAAGCTAAACATATTGTTATAAAAATGTGTCATTGCTCATATTTGTCTTGTCAGATCAGGTCAAACTCAGGGCCCAGTGGCCTCATTTATAAAAATGTTCTTAGATTTATACTTGAACTTAGTCATAAGATCATTTCCAACGGTGTGCTTACGTTCGACTCATAAAAGATACTGAGCATAAAAAACCTTGCTTACGCAGGTTCTAAGAAGCCCATTTGTAATTTACGCACCTGTGATCTATAAATCTCAAATTAACTTAAAATTGACAGCACCTGAACGTGCCTCACAATCAGCGATTTCCCCTTATAGAATGCTATCATAAATTAGGATTTAGTTATCAGTATAAGGTAAGACACAGATGCAGACCGTGTCGAAGTAACAATGTTTATTACAGCAACAGGGGCAAATGTACAGGCTCAGGTCAGGCAGAGGTCGGTAATCCAGAGACGGGGCAAAGGTACAGAACAGCCGGCAGGCTCAGGGTCAGGGTCAGGCAGAGTGGTCAGGTGGGTGGGCTCAGGGTCAGGACAGGCAAAGTGGTCAGGTGGGCGGGCTCAGGGTCAGGACAGGCAAGGGTCAAAACCAGGAGGACGAGAAAAGAGAGGCTGGGGAAAAGCAGGAGCTGATACAAAAAACGTTGGTTGACTTGACAAACAAGACGAACTGGCAAAAGACAAACAGAGAACACAGGTATAAATACACAGGGGATAATGGGAAAGATGGGCGAAACACAGGTGAAACAGATCAGGGTGTGACATTAGTCAGGAACAGCCATGGACCAAAAGAGAAAAGCAAACTTTTTGGAAGACGAGATCACGGCAACGGTAAGGGAGATTGAAGGCAACACATATTATTCGGTGGACTAAATAGTGGGTTGACAATCAAAGCCAAACAGGTAGCTTGGGAGTGTGTCGCCGCTGCAGTGAACGAGATGGGGCAGCTAGACAGAACTGTGGCTGATGTGAAAAATATATGGGGCCTTATATATAAAACAGACTTATGATCAATTTGGATCTTAATTATGACTTAACGCAGAAAACCACGTATAAGTAGTTATTTATAAAACCTTACTTTGATGTGGAAATGATCTTAACTCTATGCAAAGTATAGACTTGACGTAAATGATTTTCCTGCTGGTTATGTATGGCTATTCTTTTTTCCTTTGCAGTTTAAGGTCAGACCATTTATTTTTCACATCAGCCACAGTTCTGTCTTGCTGCCCCATCTCGTTCACTGCAGCGGCGACACACTCCCAAGCTACCTGTTTGGCTTTGTTTGTCAACCCACTATTTAGTCCACCGAATAATACGTGTTGCTTGTCTTAAAAAAAAAATAATAGCCAAACAAAACCAGCGGGAAAATCACTTACGTCAAGTCTAGACTTTCCATGTCAGGTTTTATAAATAACTACTTATACGTGGTTTTCAGCGTAAGTCCTAATTAAGTCAGTTTTATAAATGAGGCCCCTGGTCATGACCAATAAAGAGTGGGCAGCCTAATAGTAAAACAATTTTTACAATCCTATCAGGTGACCCTCTCAAAGGTCAAACAAACATCAAAAGCCTATTAAATGACGGAACATGACAGATACCACCCGTTTTACAGGAGGATTATAATAAGACTATAATAATAATACATTTTTCAAGGACCCAACGTCGCTTAACAATTGTATAAAACAAAAACAATACCAGACTAACCATCAAGAAAAATAAACTTTGGGATGGGGTTTGGGGAGTGCTGGCTAGAGTTTAGCTTTGAGGGAAACTCTTGGGGGAAGTGAATAACAGTCTTGGCATTGTTCCTTAGGCTGAGTGGAAGCCAGGATCAAAGTCCATGAGAGTATACACTGTCTATTATAGCATTGCAACATAGTAACCATAACCCTATACAGTAGCCTTGAGCGCTGTTTTCTTTTAACAGGTGGCTGGTTCCGATGGATGACCAATACCTTGTCTTCTTCCATCTATCTTGGTGTTTGTGGTCTATGGTACTGACGCACTGTATCCTATAGTTCTGGGCCCCTATTCATACACTCTTAGAAAAAAAGGTGCTATCTAGAACCTAAAAGGGTTCTTCAGCTGCCCCCATAGGAGAACTCTTTGAAGAACCCTTTTTGGTTACAGGTAGAACCCTTTGGGTTCAATGTTGAACCCTTTCCACAGAGAGTTCTGCATGAAACCAAAAATGTTTCTACCTGGAACCAAAAAGGGTCCTACCTGGAACCAAAAGGGTTCTCTTATGGGGACAGCCGAAGAACTCTTTTGGAACCCTTAAAGAGTGTAGTGTCTCAGAGTAGGAGTGCTGATCTGATATCTATCAATACCAACTAAGTGAAAAGAGTTCAAATGTGAAGCCTATGCAGTCTATGTAGATAAGCGAGAATACAGGAACACTAAAGCACATACTTCATGCTTGGCTATCAAAAGATGGAGGAGATGCTTGAATGTTCAAGCTTCCATTTCAGGTACATTGGAGTTTTGTAAGCCTATGGTGAATGATGGGGACAACTTCATAAGATGTTAGAGTCGAGAGGCAAGCGAGTTTGATATACAGTATAGCAGAAATATATACAGGACATTTTAATATATGGGTTTGTGGAAAAGGGATGGGCGAGTGTGTGAAAAATGTGTTGAATTCACAGTTCTCTCTATGGTGAAACATATATGAAACGTGTTTTGACAATCACGACTATATCAATTACTTACACTGTATCCGACAGGAAGTGCCTGTCTCTCTCACAGCTGTGTTTTGATGTTCTGTGTACAATACAGTAGGTTAGTGGTCTGAGTGTAAGGTCTCCCTGGCCTCTCTAGCCTCTCCATCTCGAGCCAATAACTCAATGCCGGTCAAGCAGAGTGCTCAGTGATCTGTTCAGTTACTAGCCCATTAGATGCATCCCAAATGGTACCCTATTCCCTACATAGTGCACTACCTTTGACCAGAGCCTTATGAGGAATAAGATGGCATTTGGGACACAACCCTAGTCTCCCACCACACTACATTACTACATGGCCTCTCATTGCCAGGGCCTTTTCCACTGGCTCTTCTTCCGGCAGATAGCTATCTGTGTCAGACCACTCTGTTTCAGAGCCTGTTTAGTAAACTCTGGCGCCCCATGTGCGGTTACAGTAACATATGTTACTCTTTCCATGAGGGGCCTCATAGGGTCACACAGGCCACACACATAACTGGTCAGCATGCATCAAAATAACAATGTAATAAGACCATTGCAGTCCATCGTGTACCATTCAAAAGTTTTGGGTCACTTAGAAATGTCCTTGTTTTTGAAAGAAAAGCCATTTTTTTGTCCATTAAAATAACATTAAATTGATCAGAAATACAGTGTAAACATTGTTAATGTTGTAAATGACTATTGTAGCTGGAAACAGCTAATTTTTTATGGAATATCTACATAGGCGTACAGAGGCCCATTATCAGCAGGACAACAGTTTTCAGCTGTGCTAACATAATTGCAAAAGGGTTTTCTAATGATCAATTAGCCAATTAAATTATAAACTTGGATTAGCTAACACAACGTGCCATTGGAACACAGGAGTGATGGTTGCTGATAATGGGCCTCTGTACGCCTATGTAAATATTCCATCAGCCGTTTCCAGCTACAATAGTCATTTACAACATTAACAATGTCTACACTGTATTTCTGATCAATTTAATGTTATTTTAATGGACAAAACATGTGCTTTTCTTTAAAAAACAAGGACATTTCTAATGGACGCCAAACTTCTGAACGGTAGTGTATGAAGCAAGGAATTGAACCCTTTTTTGTTCTATCCAGCCTGAGTACAAACTGTGACCAATAATGTTTAGGGTTAGAGAATGGATGTAATTTTGTACGGTATGGCAGTTGAGCTCAAGTCGTTTTCAAGAAGCACATCAATTGTTGTTTATGCAGTGTCATGAATGAGCAACATGATACAATGCATAACAATGCTCAACACCATAACATCTGATAAATTATACATAATAGTAATTCACAAAGCTATGGTCTCATGTAGGCAACTAGTGAGTAATTGAGTTGCTGTCATCACCTGATGGATCTGTGAGGTGCCATGAGGTGATGGGGAGCATATGATTGGACAGTCAGATAAGGAAGAGATAAGGAGCTGTAGCTGCAGCTCCTTATCTCTTCCTGTCAGGGGAAGGCAAGCATGTCATTTAAAAACACAGGAGTAAGGTAGACACAACACTAGACCTGTATAAACCTGAAAAAAGAGAACATGTGGTTACTCATACTCTACCGGTAACACTACATTTCCTGCCCTGCTTTTCCTGTCCCTATGACATTCACTTTCTACACAAACCAAAGCTTTTAACTTGAAGCTCACAGACACTGCATAAGATATATCCCTTTCTACGTGAGATGACATTGGTTTCACACACAAACGTAAATATTTGTAACCAATTGCCCCCATTCCGTCTGCTAGTTCTCACTAACAGGGAGGCTCAGCTCGAGGATAGGAATCGATACAGACACAGATCTGATACACCCGCTGCCTGAGAAAGGGAAGGGATACCTAGTCAGTTGCACAACTGAATGCATTCAACCGAAATGTGTCTTCTGCATTTAACCCAACCCCTCTGAATTTGAGAGCTGCGTGGAACAGCACCCAGGAAACAGTTGTTTTGGGGTTAAATGCCTTGCTCAAGGGCAGAACGGCAGATTTTTCCACCTTGACAGCTCAGGGATTATAAAACCAGCGACCTTTCGGTTACTGGCCCAACGCTCTTAACCGCTAGGCTACCTGCCTCCCACGGTTGACTTCGCAGATGGCATGTCGGCTGCGACGATCAAGGAGGCACACTGCACTGCATTATTCATGTGTGGTGGTGGGGGAGGGATTTGATACGGTGGCATGCAGAGTCGCAAGGGCGCAGACGGATTGTAATGTGCAGAGGGGAGCTCATTCCCCTCCCTTCCCAGCAACAGGGAGTGGACAGTCATCACATTACACTCCAGCCACTCGGGCTGCGTGGGAGCTGCAACACTCTCCATCACACCTACTGTCATCATCCACTGGTTCTGGCACTGTGTGGAAAGTGAGACAGCATTTTGCTGGGGGAAAATTTTCCGATACATATTCACATTTTATTTTATTTATTTTTATTCGTGACAACACCACAATTTTCTTTTACAAAAAATCCAATTGATACCTAGGTTATTGCCTATAGAATACTGCAATGTAGAGATGTCCTAAAGTACAGCCCAGACATTCTAATACCCAAAGTACATGCATCCTATCCACCCTCAACGAGCTGCATCTGAAAATCAATACCATTAATGGATCTCCATAGTTCCATAACACACATTTATGTGAACTTCTTTTATATGGCTGTTTTTACTGTAAGTGTGAGTGCAATAGATTATCAGTGGTAGGGTGGGGAGAGGGTTGTTTTCAGCAGTGGTGAAGTTATCCTGGCCTCGCTAACCCCTAGAGACAGGTTTATCATACGAGCTAAGTCAGTGTTTTCCCAATGCAGTGGAGGGGAGAGGCCAGAGGAAATGTGTTATAGTCAGCACCTCTTCCATTCTGGGTGAGGCCAATTGACTGACATACAGAAGCCAATACTGGTGCTACTGCTCCATCTGCAGGCCCAGGTTACATGCATGGAGTGTAAAGTGTGTGTGTGCGTGCGTACATGTGTGTGTATATGCGTGCATGCGTGTGTGTTTGAGAGGGAGAGACAGAAAGAGAGAGGGGGCGGTACAGTAAGAGCACACTTTTCCCCTTTCTCGTCAACTGGACTAAACAAATAAACTTCCATTATTATAATTAACATCACATTATAGGGAAACAACCTTGTGAGGAGTTGGTTTTCATAAGAAGGGGATCTTGCATACACGTACAACCAGGCCAAACCATGCTTGCCACTACCCAAGCAAAGAATAGATAGATACTCTATCATTATGGCTTGGATGCCATCATGCCAAGGACAGCGAATCCCCAATGAATACATTACATGAAAACTTATTTACCTCCTTACAAAAAACAAGAAGATACTAGAACAGCGTTTCCCAACTCCAGTCCTCCAGTAACCCCAAGAGCACACATTTTTGTTGTAGCTCCCGGACAAGCACATATGATTGTCAGCTAATCATAAAGCCCTCAATGAGTTGAACCAGGTGAGTTTATCTTGGGCTCCAACAGAAATGTGTGCTGTTGAAGGTACTTGAGGACTGGAGTCAGGGAACACTGTACTAGAACAACAAGACTCTAAAACGCACATCTGTTATTTAAAACTGAAATGCTTCTAGGAGACGTGTATGGTTATTTTTCCCTGGAAAGAGAAAACAGCAGAGATAGTGGATGAATGGCATGGCAGTGTGACAGCCAGGGTTGAACCAGGCTCCACTAACCTAATGAAATATGAGTTAATGGGGGAAAGAGCAATGGTATTAAGGGTGGACATAAAATTGAACAGCGTGGGCAGTGCTAGATAACTACTGCCATGGGGATTGATTACAGTAATGTGATCAGGGAGGAACAGCTGTGCTGCCCTGAGCTCTCTCTCACTTACTCTCTCACTCACAACAGACCAGAGCAGAGTACCACATGGGTAATTGTCATGGGTGAACTGTGCTGCCCTATTCCCTATATAGTGCACTACTTTTGAGAACATTGAGAACAAGTTCTCATTTACAACTGCGACCTGGCCATAGGGAATAGGGTGCCATTTGGGACATACCCCTGAAAACTCTGAATACAAGTGCTGGATACAATTTGGAAATAAAGTGTTGACATAACATGTTGGCCTCAGAAATTATACAAAATGATTTATATAGCAATGTTGTATTACTAAATGGAACAACTAAGTTAAATAAAAAATATTTAAATATCACATACTGTATTCAGTTATCGTAAATTCACTGACTTCATTTGCTACACTGCCTCGTAATTGCATTGTTAGATTGTTGGTCTCAATTTAAGACAGAGTATAATGCTACCCTATTTTCTCACACTTCCCCTTTGTGGTAGCTTGGAATTTTTCACAGAAACTGTACCAGTACAACAGGTCCTACCAGGACCACCACTGAAACGGAAATCCAAGGTGAAACGTCATCTGATTGGCTGGGAGAAAGCCCACCCTGGGAGATTTCACACACCCAGACATCTCATTCGGATGTTCCATCGGACATCTCAGTATTGAGACGTCTGAGGACTAACCTCCATTTTGGAGTCCTCAACCACAGTTGCACAGTCATCAGGGGTCTCACTAGGATTTACGCCTTCCAGACTGACAGTAAACGGTTGCCTGCCCTTCTGAACCAGACACTGAGGAAGTTGGTTTTGCCACTGTAACAGAACAGGGCTGTAATCCCAAATGTCATGCTATTCCCTAATACAATACACTACCTTTGATCAGTGCCCATATGGCTCTAGTCAAAAGTAGTGGACCATATAGGCCAGGGCTGCCCAACCCTCCTCCTGGAGATCTTCTGTCCTGTGGGTTTTCAGTCCAAACCTAATTTAACACACCTGATTCTACTTATTAGCTGCTCAACAAGACCTTAACTAGCTGAATCAGATACGCTAGATTAGGGTTGGAATGAAAACCTACAGGACAGTAGATCTTCAGGAAGAGGGTTGGGCAGCCCTGGTATAGGCGCAGGGGTGGGCAACTCCAGTCTTCAAGGGCCTGATTGGTGACACACCTTTACTCCATCCCTAGCAAACACAGCTTATTAATCAAATTGCATTCTAAACTGAAGATCATGATTAGGTGATTATTGGAGTCAGGTGTGTTAGCTGGGTCTGGGGCAAAACTGTGACGCCAATCAGGCCCTCGAGGACTGGAATTGCTCACCCCTGATATAGGGGATAGGGTGCCATTTGGGACGCAAGTAAGGTTGATTACAGTAAAACTGCAACTGGAAGTGCATGAGGTGTGATAGTGTGGGGGCCATTCTAAAAACCCAGTATGTATTTTTAACACATTAAAAACAGGAAGAAAAAACTACATCATCCTTACTGACGATGAATTGAAAACTTTATGATAATGATAAAGTGATTTGGAAAAAGATCTACAACTGTGTTTTGAAATTGAGCATGTCTGCCATTATCCAATCTCAAATAAGCAAAGAGAAATGATAGTCCATCAGTTGATCAGATGGCCACCTGGACTATTGGCATTGACCCCTTTTTTTTTTGTTTATACTGGACCCGTCTTAAGAGTTGAATGTTCATCGTCATTATTGTATTGCCATATTTTTGTTCATATGGTCTGTCTTTGAGTTTGTTTTCTTTCACTGTCATTATTAATCTGTTATTTTTATTCATTTCTATTTCATCTGTCCGTTTCTCCATTCGTCTTCCCTCCATTTCTTGTAGTTTCCAAGAAATTAACAAATAGCTGATTGATGCAATGTTTTATATGCACTGCAGAGATAATTCCTTGATGGAAAAGGGTTTTCTCATATGATCCTTATTTAGTATTTGTCAAGAGCCACAGTTTTTTTCCCCTATTGTAAATGTCTGAAATTATTTGCGGAAAATTTAAAGAACTTTGAAAGTTTCTTCAAGTGCAGTCGCAAAAACCATCTAGCGCTATGATGAAACTGGCTCTCATGAGGACCATTTATAAAAAAATGTAACCTTTATTTTGGAACCAAGATGGCGTAGCAGTCGGGCGTGTGTTTGTCTTCGTCTTATCCCGTGTCTTGTCCCGTGTAAATAAAAAAAATAATTTTGTATATATTTTAATCTCACTTTCTGTCTATGAACTAAATCTACGAACTAAATCTACTTTCCTGCAACCCGCCTCACCCAATGTGGTACAGATCTGCTATTTGTATTCCTTATAAAAGGAACCTACATCAGGAGCTAGCCAGCTAACTAGCTACTAGTCTTTGTTAGCCACGGCTAGTGGTCTTCACCTTTAGCTCGGACACCAGCCAGCCTTAGCTCGGACAATACCTGCCAGTCTGCACAGCGCGATATCAACCCAGAGCATATCGGACTGCTTCTCTCTACCACATCACCGGATTCCTGCCGCTCTGGATCATTACACCGGATCGGTTCTGACTCTGGACAGTTCTGATGTGTGGACAACTACAAATACCTAGGTGTCTGGTTGGACTGTAAACTCTCCTTCTAGACTCACATTAAGCATCTCCAATCCAAAATTAAATCCAGAATCGGCTTCCTATTTTGCAACAAAGCCTCCTTCACTTATGTTACTAAACATACCCTCGTAAAACTGACTATCCTACCGATCCTTGACTTCGGTCCTTGACAAAATAGCCTCCAACACTCTACTCAGCAAATTGGATGTAGTCTATATCACAGTGCCATCCGTTTTGTCACCAAAGCCCCATATACTACCCACCACTGCGATCTGTATGCTCGTTGGCTAAACCTCGCTTCATATTCGTCGCCAAACCCACTGGCTTCAGGTCATCTATAAGTCTTTGCTAGGTAAAGCCCCGCCTTATCTCAGCTTACTGGTCACCATACCAACACCCAGCCGTAGCACGCGCTCCAGCAGGTATATTTCACTGGTCATCCCCAAAGCCAACTCCTCTTTGGCCGCCTTTCCTTCCAGTTCTCTGCTGCCAATGACTGGAACGAATTGCAAAAATCACTGAAGCTGGAGACTTATATCTCCCTCACTAACTTTAAGCATCAGCTGTCAGAGCAGCTTACCGATCATTGCACCTGTACACAGCCAATCTGTAAATAGCCCACCCAACTACCTCATCCCCATATTGTTATTTTTTTTTGCTCTTTTGCACCCCAATATCTCTACTTGTACATCATCATCTGCACATCTATCACTCCAGTGTTAATGCTAAATTGTAATTATTTCGCCGCTATGGCCTATTTATTGCCTTACCTCCCTAATCTTACTACATTTGCACACAATGTATATAGATTTTTCTATTGTGTTATTGACTGTACACTTGTTTATCCCATGTGTAACTCTGTGTTGTTTTTGTCACACTGCTTTGCTTTATCTTGGCCAGGTCGCAAATGAGAACTTGTTCTCAACTGGCCTACCTGGTTATATAAAGGTGAAATAAATAAATATATATAAAAATGTAACTAGGCAAGCCAGTTAAGAACAAATTCTTATTTACAATGACGGCCTACCCCAGGCCAATTGTGCACCGCCCTATGGGACTCCCAATCACAGCTGGATGTGATTCAGCCTGGATTTGAACCAGAGACTGTAGTTGCTGAGATGTAGTGCCTTAGACTGCTGTGCCACTCGTGAGCCCTAGAGTTACCTCTGAAGCAGAGAATAAGTTAATCAGATTGCAGCCCAAAATAATTATTCACAGAGTTCAAGTAACAGACACATCTCAACATCAACTGTTCAGAGGAGACTGCGTGAAACAGGCATTCATGGTCGAATTGCTGCAAATAAACCACTACTAAAGCACACCAATAAGAAGAAGAGACTTGCTTGGGCCAAGAAACACTAGCAATGGACATTAGACCAGTGGAAATCTGTCCTCTGGTCTGATGAGATCCACATTTGCGATTTTTGGTTCCAACCGCCGTGTCTTTGTGAGACACAGAGTAGGTGAATGGATGATCTCCGCATGTGTGGTTCCCACCGTGTAGCATGGAGGAGGAAGTGTGATGATGTGATGGTGCTTTGCTGGTGACACTGTCATTGATTTATTTAGAATTCAAGGCACACTTAACCAGCATGGCTACCACAGCATTCTGCGGCGATATGCCATCCCATCTGGTTTGCTTTTAGTGGGACTGTCATTTGTTTTTCAACAGGACAATGACCCAACACACCTCCAGTCATTGACAGGGCTTTTTGACCAAGAAGGAGAGTGATGGAGTGCTGCATCAGATGACCTGGCCTCCACAATCACCCAACCTCAACCCAATTGAGATGGTTTGGGATGAGTTGGACCGCAGAGTGAAGGAAAAGCAGCCAACAAGTACTCAGCATATGTGGGAACTCATGAAGCTGGTTGAGAGAATGCCAAGAGTGTGCAAAGCTGTCATCAAGGCAAAGGGTGGCTACCTTGAATAATCTAAAACATTAAATATATTTTGATTTGTTTAACACTTTTTGGTTATTACATGATTCCATATGTGTTATTTCATAGTTTTGATGTCTTCACTATTATTCTACAATGTAGAAAATAGTAAAAAATAAAGAAAAACCCTTGAATGACTAGGTGTGTCCAAACTTTTGACTGGAACTGTTTAAAATATCTATATATTTTATTTAAAATATATGTTCCTTTATTATTTCCCCTAACACTACTTAGGCTTCTAAATGCTATATACATTTCACGGACGCAGTATATTTTACAATAGTTATTTGTGTTTCCCCCCCTTTTTCGTGGTATCCAATTGGTAGTTACAGTCTTGTGTCATCGCTGCAACTCCCATATGGACTCAGGAGAGGCGAAGGACAGGAGCCGTGCGTCCTCCGAAACACAACCCAGCCAAGCCACACTGCTTCTTGACACAATGCCCGCTTAACCCGGATGCCAGCCGCACCAATGTGTCTGAGGAAACACTGTGCACTTGGTGACCATGCATTGTGCCCGGCCCGCCACAGGAGTCACTAGTGCATGATGGGACAAAAACATCCCTGCTGGCCAAACCTAACCCAGACAATGCTGGGCCAATTGCTGCCCCATGGGTCTCCCGGCCGCGGCCGGCTGCGATAGAGCCTGGACTCGAAACAGGATCTCTAGCGGCACTGCGCCACTCTGGAGGCCCCTTTTGTTTGTTTTTAGTCCTATTTGCAATATATTTTTCAACTGTGCTGTGACGTTTGACAAAAGTTCTGAACCTTTGTATTCTCATAGATTCTACATATAGTAAATTAAAGATATATTATATTATTATATTATTGATCGATATTATTGACTATGACTTTTTAAATCACTCAGCAGTGATTTTTGCAGAGTTAGCTCCAGGTAAATGTTGCAATTCTTCAGCCATTCCTGAACCTGAGACCAAAAACAAGCTACATATGGACAGTACCAAAACAATTGATCTAACGATTCTGTCTCTTCGCAGCAAAATCTGCAAAGCTAGGATGGCTGTATCCTCCATACAGTGCATTCGGAAAGTATTCTTTCCGAATGCATGGAAAGTTCAGACTTTTCTGGTGGATTAAACTGAAATTGCAACCAACTTTCTATGGCTTGTTTTAAAAATAGCAATATTTTGGAGATTTCATTTTCAAATAACCCGAAAGTGAGAGGTCGTAATCTGAATAAAGGGAAAAAGGTGAGACATTCTTACTAATCTGCTAGAGAACCAGTTTGGATTTAAGTATAACTTTTGTATGACTGATGCCTTTAGTGAGAGGTCTAATGCTTTAATATTTACTAATTTCTGCCCTCCGAATTCATATTCATTATATAAATATGCCCGTTTAATTTTGTCTGGCTTGCTGTTCCAAATCAAATGGAATATTTTTTGGTCATATAATTTAAAAAACAAGTCGCTTGGTGTATGCAAGGCCATACACAAAAAGGTAAACTGGGATATGACTAAAGAGTTAATCAGGGTGATTTTTCCACAAATAGACAGGTATTTTACTTTCCACCATAAAAAGATCTTATCTATTTTTGCTAACTTACTATTAAAACATATAGTAGTGAGAGAAAAAAATTTATACTGAGTATGTCCACTTTACCGTCACACCATTTTATTGGTAAACTACATGGTAATGTAAAAGTTACATTTTCTTGTGATCCAATACGTAATAAAGTACTCATCATAATTTGGTTGTAATCTTAAGAGGTTAGAAAAAGTACAGTGGGGAAAAAAAGTATTTAGTCAGCCACCAATTGTGCAAGTTCTCTCACTTAAAAAGATGAGAGAGGCCTGTAATTTTCATCATAGGTACACTTCAACTATGACAGACAAAATGAAGAAAAAAAATCCAGAAAATCACATTGTAGGATTTTTAATGAATTTATTTGCAAATTATGGTGGAAAATAAGTATTTGGTCA
>QNTS01002860.1:36115-59811 GCA_003317085.1 Hucho hucho | reverse complement strand
TGACCAAATACTTATTTTCCACCATAATTTGCAAATAAATTCATAAAAAATCCTACAGTGTGATTTTCTGGATTTTTTTTCCTCATTTTGTCTGTCATAGTTGAAGTGTACCTATGATGAAAATTACAGGCCTCTCTCATCTTTTTAAGTGAGAGAACTTGCACAATTGGTGGCTGACTAAATACTTTTTTTCCCCACTGTATCTAAATCCTCTATGAGGATCCAAATTGTAGATTTAAAAGAAAATCATCAGCGTACAAGGACACCTTTATTTTTAAGCCATGGATTTCTAGGCCCTTGATATTATTGTTGGATCTGATTTTAATAGCTAACATTTCGATGGCCATAATAAATAGATATGCCAATAGTGGATAGCCTTGTTTTACTCCTCTCAGGTGCACCTTGACTCAGTCATTTCTAGCAAGTTTCAGTCAATTATTTTTGGTAGCATTTCTATGTTGAAGATCAAAAAATTATTTGGTGCATTTTTCCCCATATTCCATCCAGTTCACTTTTTTATAATATATTACACTTGATATTTCTTGACTAAGTTCCTCCATTTCTTTTTTACCTCTAACATTCTGTGCCTCTATGTTACTGTTTTTATTGCTATCTATCTGTACTGTTAGTCCCTTTATTTTCTTTCTTAATATGAATTATTTTGACTTAAATTACTTTAGTTTTAAAAATGAGTATTGAATTGCATGGCCAATAAATGCATGTTTAAAAGTGTCCCATACAATAAGGGGATCTGCTGTACTTATGTTATGTCGGGAAAAGTATGATATAAATTCTTCTGTCCTGGTTAAAAACAAGTTGTCATCCAATAGGCTTTGATAACATTTCCAATATCCTCGCCCACATGGAAATTCTGTAAGAGTAACATATAAAATGATGTTGGAGGCGGCTTATGGTAGAGAAATTAACATTACATCTCTCCCAACAGCTCTGGTGGATATTCCTGCAGTCAGCATGCCAATTGCTTGAGACATCTGTGACATTGTGTTGTTTGACATAACTGCACATTTTAGAGTGGCCACAAGGTGCACCTGTGTAACGATCATGCTGGTTAATCAGCTTCTTGATATGCCACACCTGTCAGGTGGATGGATTATCTTGACCAATGATAAAATGCTCACTAAAAGGGATGTTAACAAATTTGTGCCCAACATTTTAGAGAAATAAGTTTTTTGTGCATTTGGAAAATGTCTAATCTTTTATTTCAGCTCATGAAACATGGGACATGCGTTTCTATTTTTGTTCAGTATATATGCCAATTATTTGATGGTCCGACCACATTCTGTCCTATATCAAAACTTTTTAAACTTTTGGTGCCATGGAGAATGACATAAGAAAGTAGTCAAGATGACTAGCTTGATTGAGCCTCCGTCATGTACAGTATATCTCACTAGGTCAGGATATTTAAGACTCCATATATCCACTAGTTCCAATATATCCATGATATTCGTGATTTCCTTAAGTGCATAAGGGTGATAGTTTGTAGTGTGAGCTCCTTTATGGTCATTGAGATATTTAAAACCATCATATTATCATATTATAGTTTTAGGTTATTTTTGCATGTTTAACTAGCTAGCTATCTAGATTATTACAATTCACAGATAGCTAGCTATGAAGTAAAACGTTTGCTTTGTGTATATCTTGTTTCGTCTCTATTGTTGCCATGGCTGGAATAAGGTTCAGTGAATAGGGAGGTGCAGCGTGAAGTTATACAGTAGGGGGAGTGCGAGTGCTTCTCTCGTCCTCACAAGAACACACTCAAGAGAACGTCCTTGGTGAATGCACTCAAAACGTGAGAGTGTGGAGCATGGTAGTATGTATAATAAGAAATGCCCAAAGACGCCCTATTGGGATATAAGATACTGTACAGCAGGGGTCAGCAACAGGCAGCACCGCGGGCCAAAACCTCCCCAGTCTATTTATTTTTTGTAAAAATATATTTTTTATTACGTTACATAGATTGAGGCATCGGTGTGTCAATTGACTCTAGGGGGATTTATTCACTCAACTTTTTTAGAGAAACAGGTGGTATGTTTGCCCTCTCTCTCCACACAGTTTCTTCTTGCTTACAGTTCCAGAGAATTCATACATGTTTGAACACAAGCTCTATCTACTTTAACGAACCATGATTACAGCATCTATGGTTAGGGGTTTCGCTGGCATGCACCTGCTCTTCAAAGAGCTGTTAACTACTTAGGGAGAAACGGCGCGCTAGCGGGCCGCTCCCGACACTACCCGGTGAAATGTAAGGCGCCAAATTCAAAATCCAAAAGTTGAATTATTAAACATTCATCAATATACAAGTGTTGCATAGTCATCAAAAGCTCTGATTCTTGGCAATATCACAGCGTTGTCAGATTTCAAAAAAGCTTTACGGCGAAAGCACAACATTTGATTGTTTGAGGATAGCACCTCATATATTTTCCACGTTAGCATAAATTCATATCCAGCGCGGGTCACACAAAACCCATATGAGAGCTAAAAAATATCACTTACGTTTCGAAGAACTTCTGCTGAGGGCTTCCCAAGTGTCCAATGAAGACATCCAATGGTTCTTTTGTTAGAAAAAGTCATTTATTATATCCATAAATCTCTGTTTGGTTGGCGCGTTATGATCCGAAAATCCACCGTCGAGTCGCCCATTGAACCGTGAAGAGAACACGTTCAAATTATACCTATAAACTTTCTCCAAACAAATCAAACATCATTTTGAATGTATCCTTAGGTATCCTTTTATGTATATTTACTGTAATACTTCAACCGGACGATAACGTGAACGATAGGAAAGAAAAATTAAGTGGGGCTCGCTCACAATCTCGCGCCCGTTAAACGTTGTTGACAAATGTGGTCCCTTCACTACTTCCTCTTCCTATCTATTCTGCTTAGTGCAATAGTACTAATTATGTGCATATCCTATTTTCTGGGCCTGAGTGGCAGGCATTTTACTTTGGGCACGCCAGACTCTCCAAAACCGTCACCTCTGCTGCCACTCCCTAAGAAGTTAAAGATGCAGTCTGGAATCTTAAGCACACACATTTTTTTTTTTCAGGACTGACGTAGTACACAATTCTGCACAATTTTCCAGGACCCATTTTGGCTCGTGAGCATGGTTATTATTAGTGATGTTACGTTTGATACCGGAGCTCTGAGCCAAGCGTCAAAATCGCTAAGCAGTTTAATTCAAAGCAGTGTGCCGATGCCTGTATCACTTTATCAGAAGCACGTGATCAATTATGTCCGAAGCTTTGTTTGGTTATAGCGTGTGGGACGTCATCTTTAATAATTTGGCTGCTCTAAATTATTTTAACCAGCAGGTGCCACTAGTGTACACTGTGTTGATCAAAGCCTAGAGTAATGAACCTATTTTCGACACAATTGTCTGGGAAGCATCAATGCTTCAGGAAGCTTTGTTTCCCCATCACTAGTTATTAAAGAAAACTAAAATTGAAACTAAAACAAAAACTATCATGAAATTATTTAGTAAACTGAAATAAAATAATTAACAAACCCGTTTGAAAAACTAAAATTATACTGAAACTATTATATTTGACGCCAAAACGAACTCAAATAAAAGTATTACTGTATGTTCAGTTTTATAAAAACTTTTTTTTATACATTTGGATAAAACATTTAATGGGGTTTTTCAATGGGTTTTGAAGCTTCTGAATCTGGCGGGTCACATTAAGACTTTTAATTTAAAATGTATATTCAGCGAGATGACGCTCAGACATTGCACGCATCAACCAATGGTTGCGTACCAATTAATCGACTTTGCAGTCGGGCACCAGATTGCTATAACATCGTTCGTGTTCCTCTGCTCAGACATTTCTGATGCATGCCAGATCTTACAACGCCTAGATAGGTATTATACATATCAACTAACCGCAATGGATTGAATACAGCTCTAAGTTTGTGTGTGTGTGTGGAGTACCGAATGGTCTCGGAGGAGAACCGTTGTCTTTCTTAGAAAAGTGAACCCATCTCTCTAGAGAAACAGATGGGCAATGTGTTAGGAGGTTGAGGTTTACGGATAGAGAGCACAGTTTTTTTCTGCTGGGTTTTCACTGAAATGAAGAAGACACACATTACAGAGAAATAACTGACAGTTATTCCTCTTCAGTTTAGCACATATTATTATCACACTGCCAACGTCATACCTTGGAAAATAAAGTAAACATTCAAAGAATTTGAATAGTCTGAGTTGTAAGTTTGCTCCCACACCTTGTCGTAGCGTTGTTTAGTGCAGTGGTGGAAAAAGTACCGAAACGTCATACTTGAATAAAAGTAAAAGTAAACCTTAATAAAAAATGACTCAAGTAAAAGTGAAAGTCACCCAAAATACTACTTGAGTAAAAGTATAAAAGTATTTGGTTTTAAATATACTTAAGTATCAAAAGTAAATGTAATTGCTAAAATATACTTAAGTATCAAAAGTAAAAGTACAAGTATAAATCATTACAAATTCGGCACCATATTTTTTTGTAAATTTTTTTTAAGATAGCCAGAGGCACACTCCAACACTCAGACATAACTTACAAACAAAGCATTTGTGTTTAGTGAGTCTGTCAGATCAGAGACAGGAGGGATGATCAGGGATGTTCTCTTGAGAAGTGTGTGAATTGGACCCTTTTCCCCACCTGCTAAGCATTCGAAGTGTAACAAGTACTTTTGGGTGTCAGGGAAAATGTATGGAGTAAAAAGTCAATTATTTTCTTTAGGAATGTAGTGAAGTAAAAGTAAAAAATATATAAATAGTAAAGTAAAGTACAGATACCCCAAAAAACTACTTAAGTAATACTTTAATGTATTTTTACTTAAGTACTTTACACCACTGTTTTAGTGTAGCAAGGGAGGGGAGGACTGGTCAGCGTTAGTGGACCCTGTCGGCCTACCTGAAGCATGAATGTTAATTAACCTGTTATTGGTTATTAAGGAAGCTTGTGAGGGCCCAAATCAACACTTTATTGATTAGTCACACCAGAAACACCATCTCGTAACTCTCGTTACTCGATTTGACAAGCTTGACAGGACACAGTTACAGCTCCTTAAACACTCATTTGTGTCAGAGGACGCATTGCAAATGGCACCCTATTCCCTAGACAGTGCACTACTTTTGACTAGATCCATATGGGCCCTGTTCAAAAGTAGTGCCCTATATAGGTAACAGGGTGTCATTTGTGATTCACCCAGAGATGGAAAAGTTGTTATACACCCTCAGAGCTCACACTGTACCAGCTCTTGTGAAAGTGGGCAGCAGAGAGTTGCAGCTTCTGGTTTTACCAGGGTCTTTTTGTGTCACTATTTTGGCCCACATCTCAGTTCTGAGAATACACTGTACTAAAGAGAAAGTGGGTGTCTGTGTTGACAGAGACAGGAAATTCTGAGTATAGAGACCTTCACCCTCAAGGTCGGCATTTCCAACAGGTTTCCGTGTTATACCGTAACTACAGTATACATTTACTATAATAACCTGCCCTGATTCAATACCAAAGTGATAGAATGTGATCAAACCCATTGAAGCCATTTAGGACCAGGATGAGCCATCACCATCCATGGCATGATATACACTCTGTGTGTACCATGAAACATTCTCTATCATCTAGTTCTTAGGTCAAACCGTCATCCATCCATCTCGAGACGTCATGCATAATCAGAAAATCTGACAGAAATGTGGTGTTTCAAAATACCCCTAGATTGACCTCTGTCTGCCCTTTCACTGGCTGTCAGTGAAGCCCTATCAGTCACCCTGAAATATAGTCCACCAGAACAACTGTATGCCGATCCTTTCTCAGAGAGCTGTGACAATGCAAGCCATATGGTGACAGACTCCTAAACCCACAATGAGTGATAGGGGTCATGTGAATAGATGTACAAGGCTGTGGGGTGTGACCAACATCATAATTCACTATACCTCTGGGGAGCCCTCGTCCAAAGGGAAGCCATGATGACTTGGTACTGTACAGGCTAACCAAAGTCGCATTTACAGGAAATTAGCATTTTGTAACATCTTGTCAATTACAATCATTGTTGAATTGTTGAAGATTTGCGGCATATTGGTAATGAATGATGCACAACCAAACCAAAAAACAACAGTAATAGACTGTTAGATCTCGATCTGACTATTTTCCCACTGAGAAAGAGTATGCGGATATCACAGTGTTCCTTTCTACTGTAGCTCCATGGGAGCCTCACGATAACTGATGAGAGAAGAGAGGAGAGTGGAGAGGTACTGCATTGTGGGTCACAGTGGGAGAGGGGCCGGAAGAAGAAGAAGGTTGCCACGACATACTGGGAGGTTGTCAGGGTGACGGAGTGCAATTCTAAGGGAGATGGCTCCACGCCCAACGAGCGTGTCGAACATTTTGCATCTGAACTGAACTGAGGTGCTTTGATACAGTTGCATGGCCGGGCAAAGGCTACACATTCCATTTTCACTACACATGCTAGACTTTCTCTCTCTCCTTTTGATTTTCTCCTTCCCTCAAGGACATCCAAAGCATGTAAGACCCCACCCAACACCAACCTGCTCTCCCTCTCTCTCCCTTTATTCCTTTCCATGCCCTTCCTCCTCCTCTCCTCTCTTCCCGTCTCTGCCAGTGCAGTGATACTGCGGAGCTGAGGGACACACCCATCAACATGCTCTCCTCTCTCTCTCTCTCTCTCTCTCTCTCTCTCTCTCTCTCTCTCTCTCTCTCTCTCTCTGGCATTGTCATATAAAAGAGAAGCCAGTTTGGAAGAATTTCTGAGTGTTTCTACTGCTAGGGTCTTCACGTTGTTTATGCGAGAATGTGAGGAAAAAAGTGAATGTACAGGGAGGATCCCAAAAGAAGTGAGCAATGTCACTGGAATGTCCTCTACAAGGAGAGGGAAGTATACTGATCATTATCCCAATGTTTATAGAATGACCCATCAGTAGGAGAGGATTATAAAACAGGAAAGACAATGAGTCAAACATGGTGACACATTCTGTGAATGAATGGGCGGACATGGAATTTGTTTGATATCCTGTTAATGTTTTCAAGGAGAGAAGTAGAGAGCTTGGGACTACAAGGTTCCATCTGCAAAAACATGATTGAGATAATTGGCTTCAAAGTTCCAAACCCTCATTGGTTTGAATGGTGTCAGCAATTTTTATCTTGTATTCTTTTGAACTTAACAACATAAATTGTGGGTATATATAGAGTACTATATAGGTAGAGAACATTGAACAGAACAAGGCTACTGTATGTCAATAACTCAATTTTGACAAAAATGCAGTGCCATGAACGGGAAATCCAATTTTAACGTTCAAGAATCAAGCATGATATGAAACCGTTTGTTTATGGCGTCAAATCTCTACTCTCTCTCTTTTTCTGACCCTAAATGTTTCTCTAACATACTGCAGATTATACTGCAGTGCCCACCCAAGGACTATCCCCCACTCTCACTTATTCTCCCTCTCTCTCTGGCCAATGTCATATAAAAGAAAAAGATCGTTTGGAAGAATTTCAGTGTTTATACTGTTAGGGTCTTCACATTGTTTATGAGAGAATGAGAGGAAAAAAAGTGAATTTAGAGGGAGGATCCCAAAAGAAGAGAGCAATGTCACTGGAATGCCCTCTACAAGGAGAGGGAAGTATATCACAGATGTTCCATTATATTGACCAGATACTCCATTGGGCACTGAAAAGAAATGTCTTAAAAATGGAAGGCAGTCAGGAGGAGGCAAGATCAGGTGGGACCATTCTAGCCAATGTGAGAGCAAATACACGTGTGAATAACCTCAATGGCTATCCAGATCCTTGGGACATCCCTACCCTCCATTGAAGTTGAAATGTAATGGTTAAGGTACCGGTTAAGGTTTAGAGTATGGACGTCCCAAGGATAGCACTAATATGCACAACTTCGAAATAAAGTTGCCGGGATGTCACGTGTCCTAATTATATCAGTACACTATAATAAAATAAACCTCACGTAGCAAATAATAAGCAAATTGACAAATGTTGACACTCCCATTGACCTCCATACAAAAACTTCTCTCTTGGTGAGGCAAAAAAATAAAAAATACGCCACCTGTTGCCGAGTTATCCCTCTCGCTTAGCCTCTTCCTCTATGGGTGTACTGATCATTCGGTTTCCACTAGATAACACAGCCACAAAGTCAGATTCCGCAACCAGAAATTCATTTAAGGTTAGATTTAGGCATAAGGTTAGCAGTGTGGTTAAGGTTAGGTTTATAATCAGATTTTAATTTGAGAAACTTTAGAAATGGGCGTGATTTAGCCGTAATTATGACTTTGTGGCTGTGTTAACTAGTGACGAATTGATCATTTTCCCCATGTTTTTAGAATGGCCCATAAGAGGAAAGGATTATAAAATGTTAAGCCAATGAGTCAAACATGGTGACACATTCTGTGAATGAATGGGCGGACATGGAATTTGTTTGATATCCTGTTAATGTTTTCAAGGAGAGAAGTAGAGAGCTTGGGACTACAAGGTTCCATCTGCAAAAACATGATTCTGAGATAATCGGCTTTAAAGTTGAATGGTGTCAGCAATTTGATCTTGTATTCTTTTGAACTTAACATGAACTTGGGATATGTAGAGTACTATATAGGTAGAGAACATTGAACAGAACAAGGTTATGTCAATAATTCAAATTTTGTCAAAGAACAAAAAGAGCACACAAAATTAGAACTGTCAACGTTGAACTAAGTGCCATGAAAGGGAAGTCAAATTCGAACATTCAAGAATCAAACATGATATTAAACCATTTGTTCTGGATTCAAATCACTACTTCTTTGATGTTTTCTCATCAGTGTCCTTAAAAAAAATACATGAAGAAATCTAATTTATGGCAAAAAATATAAAATGTCTCCTTTATCTTGGAGCCAGATTCAATAAAACGTGCATTAACAATGTTTATGCAGCATCTTTCTTCAGACAACTACACCTTGGCCAACACATATTTTTCAGAACTGGAAGCGCCAACCTGCTGTGAGTAAAGTAATGTCACACACCTTTACTATGTCTTATTTATATTCATTGTGATCTAAAAGGAAAAACTGATCCTAAATCAGCACTCCTCCTCTTAGGCCCCTGGTCTAAATCAGTTACCAAGAATAGCAATGACCAAACATTGCAGATCACGAGGACCAGAGTTGGCCAACCATGCCTTATACTGAAGAAATGGTGACCTCTTCTGGCCCTGCCTTCCATGTGTTGTGTGTAGATAGTCAAAGCTATATTAGCCCCCACCAGTTAGTCTGACTCATCTGTTGTTTCCCTAGCAGTTTATTGCCGTTCCATTAAACTGGAACCTCCATAAATAAATTAATGTTATTCTTTTTAGCAAGTCTTTTTGGTGAGTCAAACATCCCGTAGTGTACACTACATTACCAAAAGTATGTGGACACCAGCTCATCGAACATCTCATTCCAAAATCATGGGCATTAATATAGAGTTTGTCCCCACTTTGCTGCTATAACAGCCTCCACTCTTCTGGGAAGGCTTTCCACTAGACGTTGGAACATTGCTGCGGGGACTTGCTTCCATTCAGCCACATAAGCATTAGTGAGGTCGGACACTGATGTTGGGCGATTAGACCTGACTCGCAGTCGGCGTTCCAATTCATCCCAAAGGTGTTCGATGGGGTTCAGGTCAGGGCTCTGTGCAGGCCAGTCATGTTCTTCCACACCGGTCTCGACAAACCATTTCTGTATTGACCTCGCTTTGTGCATGAGGGTATTGTCATGCTGAAACAGTAAAGGGCCTTTCCCAAACTGTTTCCACAAAGTTGGAAGCACAGAATCATCTAGAATGTCGTGTATGCTGTGGCGTTAAGAGTTCCCTTCACTGGAACTAAGGGGCATAGCCCGTACCATAGAAAACAGCCCCAGACAATAATTCCTCCTCCACCAAACTTTACAGTTGGCACTATGCATTGGGGCAGGTAGCGTTCTCCTGGCATCCGCCAAACCCAGATTCGTCCGTCGTACTGCCAGATGGTGAAGCGTGATTCATCACCCCAGAGAACGCGTTTCCATTTCTAAAAAGTCCATTGGAGGCGAGCTTTACACCACTCCAGCCGACACTTGGCATTGCGCATGGTGATCTTAGGCTTGTGTGCGGCTGCTTGGCCATGGAAACCCATTTCATGAAGCTCCCGACAAACAATTATTGTGCTGACGTTGCTTCCAGAGGAAGTTTGAAACTCTGTAGTGAGTGTTGCAACCAAGGACAGATGATTTTTATGCACTACGTGCTTCAGCATTTGGCAGTCCCATTCTGTGAGCTTGTGTGGCCTACCACTTTGTGGCTGAGCCGTTGTTGCTCCTAGACATTTCCACTTCACAATAACAGCACTTACAGTTGACTGGGGCAGCTCTAGCAGGGCATAAATCTGACGATCTGACTTGTTAAAAAGGTGGCATCCTATGACGGTGCCACGTTTAAAGTCACTGAGCTCTTCAGTAAGGCCATTCTACTGCCAATGTTTGTCTATGGAGATCGCATTGCTGTGTGCTCAAATTTATACACCTGTCAGCAACGGGTGTGGCTGAAATATCCGAATCCGTTATTTTTGAAGGGGTGTCCACATACTTTTGTATATATAGTGTATTTCGTTGTCTAGAAAATGTTTATTGCTCCAGCTAAGTTTGACTACATGGTGTTTTCTAGAAAAGATGCAGGGTAAGCACAGAGAGTCATTTGTAGAAAACAAGAGTTCTCGGTTTATTTTTTCCAGCAGCAACATACTGTCAACAACAGTACAGACTCACAACTTTAAATTGATTTGCACACGTCGCAGTTTGAAATGTTCAAATGAAAAATACAACACAACTATGAAAAATGGCATACACTCAAAACATATAAAAGATATAAAACATTAACAGTACTATCTTTTTAATATTCTTAATTCCGACAAGTACCATTCAGAGAAGAAAACATTTAACACAACTGAGCAGACAAATAAAACTTGAACCATACTTTTTTAAATAGAAGGACGTAATTTTGTCATGCAGAAGATGTAACATTAAATAATAAATCCAACAAAAATAATATATATTTCTCTATATAGCTCTCTTTTTAAAATGTTCAAGTGAAAGCACTCCCATCTCTTACATAGGGAAAAACTCAAATAATTTTTTAAAACAACAGAGAACCCACAATGCTTTCATAGCTGCCATCTTGTTGTATGGCCTTTATCGAAAACATTTAAATCTCAGCAACATCTTTTTGGCACATAAAATACGTGCATAATGGCAGTAGCATTTTGCATTATAAAAAGTGCAGCTTTCTCCATTTAAAATAAAATAAAACAAAACATTCTGTGCACCGACATCGTTGGGGAGAGAGCATCGATGTCTCCCGAAACCGGGCATGAGGCGAGCGGTTGTACCAGAGTTTCAGTCCTACTGCTGCTGCAGCATGCTCTTGATGGTCTTGTTGGTTGATTCGTCATTCAAATGCTTGGTTGTGTACCTGCGAGAAACAGATGAATAGACAGACCAGACAGAGCGATCAGCGCCAGGATCTGTGAACGTAACACGACTGCTCTCGCAGAGAGTGTGAGAAAGCCTTGACGACAGTATCACAGCTCTGAACTTTGATTTCCAGTCTGGCGTTCTCCCGTCAGAGACAGATGTGCAATCCCAGAAAGATAGAAAGAAAAAGAACAGGGCTGGAGGCGGGAGGCTTTGACCCAGGAGTGACCTCACGTGACTGGAAGAGAGTGACTGAGCGTGCCCGAAGGACCTGATGATGTGATGTGCAGATGTGAGCGCGGTTAACACGAAAATGGCCGTGTCAGCTGCGAACAGCTGCGAGAGCGTGAGCCACTTAGATTTAAGAGAGCAGGGCGCCGGGGCTCAAAGAAACGTAATCCTCTCTGATCTTCAATAATCTAAAACTGTGGGATTCCACATTTAACACACACTAAACAACACATCATTTTAATACCTCTTAACGTGTTTAAAAAAAAACGGAATAATGAAGGAAAAGTGGCCAAACATGGCTGTATTTTATTTCACAGTAAGTATGCTACTGTCTGTTAAAGTAAGTGTGAGAGGAAAAAGGTTGCAACAGTATTCTGTAAAACATATTCTCTGTTAAAGAAAAGCATTGTTCAGCTATAGACAAGGTGGGCCTTACCTGAGAGCGTTTAAAAGGCCTTCTACGCTGTTGGGCGGTTGATCTCGGAGGACCTTGATGCACCCTTTCATCTGTGAAGCAGAAAACACCATGTTGAGATTAATCAGTGTTGTGTGTGTGTGCTTGTGTGTTGTGTGGCCAATCCTCTGGGACTGGGAGCCTTGCTGGCATTCAGTTGAAGTCAGAAGTTTACATACACCTTAGCCAAATACATTTAAACTCAGTTTTTCACAATTCCTGACATTTAATCCTAGTCAAAATTCCCTGTCTTAGGTCAGTTAGGATCACCACTTCATTATAAGAATGTGAAATGTCAGAATAATAGTAGAGAGAATTATTTATTTCAGCTTTTATTTCTTTCATCCATTCCTAGTGGGTCAGAAGTTTAAATACACTCAATTAGTATTTGGTAGCATTGCTTTTAAAATAGTTTAACTTGGGTCAAACGGTTCGGGTAGCCTTCCACAAGCTTTCCACAATAAATTGGGTGAATTTTGGCCCATGGCCAAAGAGTTCTATTTTTGTTTCATCAGACCAAAGGACATTTCTCCAAAAAGTACGATCTTTGTCCCCATGTGCAGTTGCAAACCGTAGTCTGGCTTTTTTATGGCGGTTTTGGAGCAGTGGCTTCTTCCTTGCTGAGCGGCCGTTCAGGTTATGTCGATATAGGACTCCTTTTACTGTGGATGTTGTCACGTCTGAATGCCTCCTTTACAAGATCGTGACAGATGTGGATACTTTTGTAACCGTTTCCTCCAGCATCTTCACAAGGTCCTTTGCTGTTGTTCTGGGATTGATTTGCACTTTTCGCACCAAAGTATGGTGTTTATACTTGCGTGCTATTGTTTATACAGATGAACGCGGTAACCTTCAGGCGTTTGAAAATTGCTCCCAAGGATGAACCAGACCAAATTGAACCAAATTTTGATTCTGATGTCAAGCAAAGAGGCACTGAGTTTGAAGGTAGGCCTTGAAAAACATCCACAGGTACACCTCCAATTGACACAAATGATGTCAATTAGCCTATCAGAAGCTTTTAAAGCCATGACATACTTTTCTGGAATTTTCTGTTTAAAGGCACAGTCAACTCAGTGTATGTAAACTTCTGACCCACTGGAATTGTGATGCAGTGAGTTATAAGTGAAATAATTTGTCTGTAAACAATTGTTGGAAAAATTACTTGTGTCATACACAAAGTAGATGTCCTAACCAACTTGCCAAAACTATAGTTTGTTAACTTCTTTGGGAGCAGCGCACGAAGTGACGGTTTTGGAGAGCCTGGCGTGCCCAAAGTAAAAAGCCTCCCATTCAGGCCCAGAAAATAGGATATGCACATATTTAGTACCATTGGATAGGAAACACTCTGAAGTTTCTAAAAGTTTCTAACATTTTGTCTGTGAGTATAACAGAACGGATATGGCAGGCGAAAACCCGAGGAATTTCTGTCCTGGAAAAAGTGGTTTTGACACATTGCCTCATTTGGAACCCCTCCCTTATGAAAATGCCCATATAAGGGCATATGAATGCAGTACCTATTGCTTCCTCTGGATGTCAACAGTGTTTTGATTCTTTTTAGCTGCTTTTAGATTGTAGAAGAAGACGAATAAGGAAGTGGCCACACAGATGTCAACAAGAGTAAAACGCGCGTTCACGGCTGGCGCGCTCTGTGGTTTTTTTCCTTTCTTATCGCCCAGTTTATATTCCGGTTGAAATATTATACAACATATACATAAAAGTGTTCCTAAGGATACATTTACAATTATGTTTGATTGTTCTTGGACAAGTTTATAGGTATAAGTTGAACGAGTTCTCTTCACGTTTCAATGGAGGAGTCGACGCTGTATTTTCTCATTATAACGCGCAAACCAAACGGAGATTTATGGATATAATACATTACTTTTTCTAACAAAAGAACCATGGATTGTCTTCGTTGGACACTTGGGAAGCCCTCAGCAGAAGTTCTTTAAAAGGTCATTGATTTGTTTTCGCTGTGAAATGTGTTATGTGTGAACCGTGAAGGTTTATGAATATATGGTAATGGAAAAAAATATGTGGGGTGCTATCCTCAAACAATCAAATGTGGTGCTTTCGACAACGCTGTGATATTGCCAAGAAGCAGAGCTTTTGATGACTATGCAACACTTGTATATTGATGCATGTTTAATAATTCAACTTTTGGATTTTGAATTTGGCGCCTTGCATTTCACCGGGTAGTGTCAGGAGTGCTCCACCGCTCCCTAAGAAGTTAACAAGACATTTGTGGAGTGGTTGAAAAACTAGTTTTAATGACTCCAACCTAAGTGTATGTAAACTTCAGACTTCAACTGTAGCTCCACCCTGCACTCACATCAATCTTGGAAGACTTGGAGAAGGCTCCGACAGGATGCACATAGTCATAGAGGATGATGACGCCAACCATGACACGCAGGCAGAACGAAACCGTCTCCTCACTGGTGAAGCGGCTACGGTACTCCCTGGAAACACAGAAAGGCAATGAGATTGCTGATCAAGGATAATGTTTCCCCTGTTCATATAATAGGATGTCCAATCAAAAACGCATCTTTTGACCAATGGGTAAAATAATGTTCATATTTTATAGATACTCCTCTAAGAAGGTCCAAACCTCATGTCTCTATCATAATCCGTTCAAATGTATTAGATTTTTTACCCTTGTAGGAAGTCCAAAATTAGGGTAAATCTAAATCAATGGAGGCCAGAGAAAAAAAGTGGTAAAAAATCTGGAAAATCATAATGTCAGCTACACTGGGTGCTCTGCGAGAATTAAGGTTAACTGAGGACATAAAACAATATAAAGGTAAGATAGATATCGATTTTGAGACATGACGTGTAGTATTTTCATATTTTAGTATACGCTTTCATATTAATTCAAAATTCCTGTTCTATCTTGAAGATTTCTCACAAAAACAAGCATATCTCTGTGAAATGTTAATGGAGCACTGAGCGTACCTCGAGCTTTTCATTTTCAAAGCTTTTTACAGTAAATTCATTTCGTGTCATGTTAATTCCGCTATTTTGCAACCCATGAAAACCACTTTGCAGATGACCACCACAACATGTAAAATCCTAAAAGTTGCTGCTCAGAGCGCTGTGATTATTATCGGATGTATTAGGTTATGAAATCCAACTTTTTAGATAGAACGTTAATGATATGTTAGAGAAAGACACCACTGAACAATTCAGAACATGAAGAATCATATTTGTCTATGTAACATTTATTTTCTGTGTGAAATTTCATCACCAAAGTACATTTTTCACCTGCTCTGTGCATAGTGGATAGACACCCTACACCAGGGTTCCACAAATGGTGGGTGATTTTATTTCGCCCATCAAGTTTTTTGTGGGACATACAATATTATAAAAACATCAGCAAATCAGCTCGAAGCAGGGGTTGGAACCGGTTCAGGGAACAGAACCGAAAACAGAAAAGAACAACATTTTTCAAGGAACAGAATCACAACTGTGAACGAAAGTGATCTGTACTGTTCCAGAACAGAACCAATATTTTAAATGCATGGTGATGGATTTGGTTAAAATTGAACATGTTTCATGTTAAACTGTAGTTTGTTTGTATCCTGTTTAGTGAATAATTACTGTGAGTATTAATGGAGTATAGGCCAAAAAACTGTGTGTACAGTGCCATGCAAAAGTATTCATCTACCCTTGACATTTTTCCTATTTTGTTGCATTACAACCTGTAATTTAAATAGATTTTTATTTGGACTTCATGTAATGGACATACACGAAATAGTCCAAATTGGTGAAGTGAAATGAAAAAAATGACTTATTTCAACAACAAAAAAAAAGATAACCCTGAAGGAGCTGCAAAGCTCCACAGCGGAGATTGGAGTATCTGTCCATAGGACCACTTTAAGCCGTACACTACACAGAGCTGAGCTTTACGGAAGAGTGTCCAGAAAAAAATAAGCAAATACGTCTGGTGATCGCCAAAAGGCATGTGGGAGACTCCCCAAACATATGGAAGAAGGTACTCTGGTCAGATGAAAATTTAGCTTTTTGGCCATCAAGGAAAATTCTATGTCTGGCGCAAACCCAACACCTCTCATCTCCCCGAGAACACCATCCCCACAGTGAAGCATGGTGATGGCAGCATCATGCTGTGGGGATGTTTTTCATCGGCAGGGACTGAGAAACTGGTCAGAATTGAAGGAATGATGGATGCCGCTAAATACAGGGAGATTCCTGAGGGAAACCTGTTTCAGACTTCCAGATATTTGAGACTGGGACGGAGGTTCACCTTCCAGCAGGACAATGACCCTAAGCATACTGCTAAAGCAACACTCGAGTGGTTTAAGGGGAAATATTTAAATGTCTTGGAATGGCCTAGTCAAAGCCCAGACATCAATCCAATTGAGAATATGTGATAAGACTTAAAGATTGCTGTACACCAGAAGAAACCCATCCAACTTGAAGGAGCTGGAGCCGTTTTGCCTTAAAGAATGGGCAAAAATCCCAGTGGCTAGATGTGCCAAGCTTATAGAGACATACCCCAAGAGACTTGCAGCTGTAATTGCTGCAAAAGTTTTTTTTTTTCTTGTGTCACAAAATATTTTGCATCTTCAAAGTGGTAGGCATGTTGTGTAAATCAAATGATACAAACAAAAATCTATTTTAATTCCAGGTTGTAAGGCAACAAAATAGGAAAAATGCCAAGGGTGTGAATACTTTCGCAAGCCACTGTATGATAATTTGGAAAGGTTGACCTAATCAAATAAGAGGAAATTGCCTAGGATCAAAGAGCAGGGTCAGGCCCAGGACAATGAAGATGGACGCGGTGTGATTCTGACATCTAGTTAAACAAAGAGAGGACCATGGACATTCCACAGGGGAGATAAAGAAACTCATTGGGGTCATAAAATGTATAGCTGGGGAGGTGACAACTACAAAAGAAGGGAAGAGTATAAGATGTGTTGTGAACTTTCGAAATGTATGCACTCAGCTGACGGCATCCTTGGTAATAAACACTTAAAAGTTCTCTTGAGCTTTTGGTCTCAATTTCTTATTGCAAAGAGGTTGCAATAGCATTTTTCTTTTTAACAATGGGAACCGGTTAATAATGTTATTTAATGTTACAGGAATACATTTTTTCTACGAGGGGCTTTGATAGGCTCTTTGTTGTGTTTTTTTATGGGACTGAAAAAAATGTCCGGAACATAAAATAACGTTATTAACCCGTTCCCATGCTTTGAAAAGAATGGTTCTGTTACAGAACAGTATGGATCACTTTCCTTCCCTGTTCTGATTCTGTTCCTAAAAATGTTTTGTTCTTTTACATTTATGTTTGTTCCCTAAACCGGTTCCAACCCCTGGCTCCAAGTGATTTAAATTTTGGAAATCTGTTCCTGTTCCAAAGTATTACAACGCATAATAGAGCGATATAAACTCAGCAAAAAAAGAAACGTCCTCTCTCTGTCAACTGCGTTTATTTCCAGCAAACTTAACATGTGTAAATATTTGTATGAACATAATATGAATAATCCTCTGGGACCTCAAGACGTGTCACATAAAAAAATTATCACATTTGAATAAGAACTAATGTATTTTCCACCAGAACAGATAAGTGTTGTGTCTTTGTATAAAATGTCTACATAGTGCACTTCTTTTGACCAGATCCCTATGGGCACTGATCAAAAGTAGTACACTTTATAGGGAATAGGGTGTGTCATTTGAGATGCAGTGACGGGCTCTAGCAGTGACAGGTTTGAACAGTCGGACCGTCTGGGGCCATTTGTTAATGGCAAATTCACGTAGGGGGAATAAAGCTACAGATACATACAGTGAACAAAAATAGAAACGCAACATGCAACAATTTAAACGATTTTACTGAGTTACAGTTCATTTAAGGAAATCAGTCTATTGAAATAAATTCATTAGGCCTTAATCTATGGATTTCACATGAATGGGCAGGGACGCAGCCAATCAGAAGGAGTTTTCCCCCACTAAAGGGCTTTATTACAGACAGAAATGCTCCTCAGTTTCATCAGCTGTCCGGATGAGGTCCTGGTATGGCGTGGTTACACGTGGTCTGGTTGTGAGGCTGGTTGGATGTACTGCCAAATTCTCTAAAACGATTTTTGTTCAGTATCGATAAAATGTAAAAAAAACAGGCGCGCGTCTCGAGAACATGGGCAGATTGTGTTTACTTTATTCACTAAAGTACTGAAAAAATGCAGACCTTTCTCAGATGTCCTTGGTCTTATTGAAAATGGTATACTTGCTGTCATTTTGAAGCATGGCTGTGTGGAGATAGGAGGGTGAATTGTCCTTTAGACGCCTGCCATGCTATCGCAAGAATACATCTCATCTGAATAATACAGCATTTCTAAAAGATTCAAATATCAGGAGACAACTGTATGAACATAAGATTCAACAACTGAGACATAAACTGAACAAGTTCCACAGACATGTGACTAACAGAAATGGAATAATGTGTCCCTGAACAAAGGGGGGATCAAAATCAAATGTAACAGTCAGTATCTGGTGTGGCCACCAGCTGCATTAAATACTGCAGTGCATCTCCTCCTCATGGACTGCACCAGATTTGCCAGTTCTTTCTGTGAGATGTTACCCCACTCTTCCACCAAGGCACCTGCAAGTTCCTGGACATTTCTGGCGGGAATGGCCCTAGCTCTCACCCTCCGATCCAACAAGTCCCAGAAGAGCCCGGATTGAGATCCGGGCTCTTCGCTGGCCATGGCAGAACACTGACATTCCTGTCTTGCAGGAAATCACGCACAGAACGAGCAGTATGGCTGGTGGCATTGTCATGCTGGAGGGTCATGTCAGGATGAGCCTGCAGGAAGGGTACCACATGAGGGAGGAGGATGTCTTCCCTGTAACGCACAGCGCTGAGATTGCCTGCAATGACAACAAGCTCAGTCCGATGATGCTGTGACACACCGCCCCAGACCATGACGGACCCTCCACCTCCAAATTGATCCCGCTCCTGAGTACAGGCCTCGGTGTAGCGCTCATTCCTTAACGCGAATCCGACCATCACCCCTTGTGAGACAAAACCGCGACTCGTCAGTGAAGAGCACTTTTTGCCAGTCCTGTCTGGTCCAGCGACGGTGGGTTTGTGCCCAAAGGCGATGTTGTTGCCGGTGATGTCTGGTGAGGACCTGCNTTAACGACCGTTCCACAGGTGCATGTTCATTAATTGTTTATGGTTCATTGAACAAGCATGGGAAACAGTGTTTAAACCCTTTACAATGAAGATCTGTGAAGTTATTAATGAAGTTAAGAATATGGGCCCAGATCCACAATTTCTGTAGACATTGACATTGTCTTGATTTAGTGAGGAAGTGGATGGGATCACTTACGGCGTTTCCAACATGACTTTGCACACACTCGCCATCGTGCTTAAGCTGTCTGTCGTGTTCTCGATGGGCAAGTTCTTATTCTAGGCCAACAGAAAGAGAGACGGGATGTTTTTTTCTACAGTAAACCACATTGTTGCATTGGTCACTTCAATTATTGATGGGCAATGTGTCAGATATTACGGTTGTTAAGTAAGGAAGCTGTGAAACCACTTTCGATGGCCTCTTACCTCTGAGACAAACTTTGTCGTGCCGTCGCTTAACGTCTTCAACATGGGCGTGGCATCAGCGTAGAACAGCGATATCCGATTGGCCAGCTCGTTGTTGACTTCATTCTCCACCTCTGTCTAAAAAAACAAGGAACAGTTCATCAATGTTGTCACTTTACAAACACTCAATATCATGGAGAAAGTAGATGCTGGTAGAGAAATACTGTATATTCAGTAACGGTAAGGAGATTATTTTTCTGCCTTAAAGACTGAGCCTATATTCTCTAATCCGGAATAATATGAATAATCCTCTGGGACCTCAAGACGTGTCACATAAAAAAATTATCACATTTGAATAAGAACTAATGTATTTTCCACCAGAACAGATAAGTGTTGTGTCTTTGTATAAAATGTCTACATAGTGCACTTCTTTTGACCAGATCCCTATGGGCACTGATCAAAAGTAGTACACTTTATAGGGAATAGGGTGTGTCATTTGAGATGCAGTGACGGGCTCTAGCAGTGACAGGTTTGAACAGTCGGACCGTCTGGGGCCATTTGTTAATGGCAAATTCACGTAGGGGGAATAAAGCTACAGATACATACAGTGAACAAAAATAGAAACGCAACATGCAACAATTTAAACGATTTTACTGAGTTACAGTTCATTTAAGGAAATCAGTCTATTGAAATAAATTCATTAGGCCTTAATCTATGGATTTCACATGAATGGGCAGGGACGCAGCCAATCAGAAGGAGTTTTCCCCCACTAAAGGGCTTTATTACAGACAGAAATGCTCCTCAGTTTCATCAGCTGTCCGGATGAGGTCCTGGTATGGCGTGGTTACACGTGGTCTGGTTGTGAGGCTGGTTGGATGTACTGCCAAATTCTCTAAAACGATTTTTGTTCAGTATCGATAAAATGTAAAAAAAACAGGCGCGCGTCTCGAGAACATGGGCAGATTGTGTTTACTTTATTCACTAAAGAACTACTGAAAAAATGCAGACCTTTCTCAGATGTCCTTGGTCTTATTGAAAATGGTATACTTGCTGTCATTTTGAAGCATGGCTGTGTGGAGATAGGAGGGTGAATTGTCCTTTAGACGCCTGCCATGCTATCGCAAGAATACATCTCATCTGAATAATACAGCATTTCTAAAAGATTCAAATATCAGGAGACAAAATACTGACCCCTGAGGTACATGGGGTTTAGCGATGATACAATTAACTTGTACTGCCTTTAAATGTATTTATGATAGACTTAGTGCAAGATCTAATCATGAAATAGTTATCATATAGCCCATAATGACCCTATAAAGCCTGTAATGTTAATGCAGGATGAAAACTTGGCCCCCTGCTGAGCTTGATGAAGCGGGAAGAGGACTGGGGCACAGGGTCTGTCTGGGTGGTTTCCCTTAACACCAGTGTATCCCAGAGGGTCTGTGGTGCAGACCCCAAACTGTTCTCAGATCAGGTTCAAACTGTTCCACTGAGGCCTGTGAGTCCCAGAGGGACTGAGGACATGCTACTGATCTCAGATCATATATATGGTGCATGCCGCTCCGCTCCGCCCCCTGTGCTCCAGTGAACGCCTCAAACTCCCTTTGAGTCCCCAGTGGCTCAAGTAAACTATTTTCGGACGAGTTGCATACGCACAAAGGCTGACATATTGTGCGTTTGTTGACGGACAATCATCTTCGTTGTCCAAAAACCCCTGACTTAATCCGCCATTTTCGGACACAAAATATCTGTGGCTGTAGCCTCAGGGGGAAAGGACCATCAGCCCCTCAGATTAGAGTTCAGTAGTCAGCTCACCGGTGTATTGTTGATCCGCATGCGGCTCAAAGTTCTCCTGTAATAGCTGAAGTCATTCTGGATGGCAGGGTTAGTCATCTGCAACACACGGATTAACATGTACATTACAAACAGAAAACTCTCAGGAATTTCTGTGTGTGTGTGTGCGTTTCTGAAGTTAGGACAACACACAGCATGCGGCAGCAGACGTCCAGCTCTCTGAAATCCTCCATTATGACAGGATGTTTTAGCAAACAAGGCAGATGCATTGCTAGGGATGGAGATAGAATGAAAAGGATATCGATAGGATTGAATCTTCTATTTACTTATATGCCTTCATATTTCCTTGCTTGTCCTTTACAATAAGATACATTTATTTTCAACTGTCAATGAATTCAATACTTGTTAGTTCCCTTTAGCAGTGCGGCAGTGGCTCAGTATGTTTGGCAGTGTGAAAGAAGCGTCAACAACACTACGGATGATGAGGGGCTACTAGAGACGCTCATGTTATACAGATAGTGGAGGTTAGCGGTTACAACAGGAGACAGTGCTCCTTACTACTGGGACCACCAGACAAAGGGAGGATAGCGGTCAGAGGTCACAGGTCAGGCCAAGAGGTGACACTGATTTATGGGGGAGGGAAGGGGTAGCTAGCGCCCCTATGTGATTAGCTATAGAACATCGGTGACGTTCTGTGATTTGGCAACACAACCTCAAAGCTTACTTTGCCGAGTAGGCACACTCCATCTTAAATCTCTAGAGGCAATCGATGCAAACAAAGAAACGCGGCTGCCCTGCTTCCTTCCACAAAGAGGATCATTAGACCTTGCCTTGAGTGGAGCTTACCTTTAATAAACCACTGGCCAATCAGTGGGCCCCGTCCAGCACATCAACCTCCTGCTCCTCCAATGTGATGAGACGCCTCCCTAATTACCCCTAGCGACACGCTATTAGCCCTGGCCAGCACGACAAGCAGGGTAATCCCACCATAATAGATTGGTACTTAGTGCTAGTGGCTAGTGCCAGGCCAGCCCATTTCACCTGTGAGTGGCTTTAAAAACACGGCAGGCGGGTAGGCGGGTGGATGGGTGTTCTAACTAGGTCAATGCCTGTCATCAACGTATGGAGAGTGAAAAATGTATGAATGGTGCCTGGCATGACACCTTGCACCCCCTTACTTACGCTTTTAGTGCCCATGCAGGGTATGGGGTACCGGGCAGGAGGGCTAGTTAATTGGGGCGTTGTGACGGAGTGCCTGGGGGTGTCAGGATGCTAATTTGAGTAGGAGGGTGTGTTTGTGTGTGTGTACATTTCGCTCTGACGCCTTGCGAGCTGGATGAGAGCTCATTTGATTATATCTGACATCCGTATATTAGGGACTCCCTGACACATTTGCTAGACTACTTGGCCAGACGATTTATGGCAGGTGGAGGATCTGTCTGTGACTCTAACAAATAGGCAATCTGTGGGTTTCTTAACCGGGATCAACTATAAAGCATGTCCCTGTGTGTTGAAGGCGGGAGCCCTAGCCAAGCGATGCTTCCCAAATGGCACCCTATTCCTTTTATAGTGCACTAATTTTGACCAGAACCCTATGGGCCCTGGTCAAAAGTAGTGCACTACATAGGGCGCCATTTGGGGTGCAAGCAAAAAGCACCAGCCTACTTCACTATCCTATTCGTCTTCCCATTCATTCCAGCAGTGTGTATACCAGTTGTATTCAAAGTCAGGGGAGAACTGCAGTGGGGTCAACGACATTTCTTTTTATACAGTGAGGGAAAAAAGTATTTGATCCCCTGCTGATTTTGTACGTTTGCCCACTGACAAAGAATTGATCTGTCTATAATTTTAATGGTAGGTTTATTTGAACAGTGAGAGACAGAATAACAACAAAAAAATCCAGAAAAACGCATGTGAAAAATGTTATAAATTGATTTGCATTTTAATGAGGGAAATAAGTATTTGACCCCTCTGCAAAAGATGACTTAATACTTGGTGGCAAAACCCTTGTTGGCAATCACAGAGGTCAGACGTTTCTTGTAGTTGGCCACCAGGTTTGCACACATCTCAGGAGGGATTTTGTCCCACTCCTCTTTGCAGATCTTCTCCAAGTCATTAAGGTTTCGAGGCTGACGTTTGGCAACTCGAACCTTCAGCTCCCTCCACAGATTTTCTATGGGATTAAG